>MUZC01002921.1:310236-327545 GCA_002072015.1 Radix auricularia
TCATTTATGGACGGCCCCTTATACACATTTTTAAAAAAAATACAATGACTTTAGTCTTCCATTACCCAAAAAAGTAAACAAATTTTTTAAAGAAATATAGTAGCTTGCTTTTTAAATTTTTGTCAAAATTTGTTCCTTTTTTTGGGCATATAAAATCATAAGGACTGTGTGCATTACAATTTTATAGGTTTCAGAAGCAGAAAAAAAGGTAATGTAAATTTTCTATGAAAAAACAAATGACAGTGGCAAGCCTTCGGCTGTACTTTTAAAGGAATCAAGTAGACGAAAAAGAATATTGGAATTTTCAAAAATGGTACTGTAAAATTCAATGAAATAGAAAAAGTAATAAATGTTTCACCACAGAAAAATAATTTTCGATGCATAGATTCATTTAAAATAAGGAAATTTCATTTATTATTTCAGTTCAAGGATATGGAAAAATCTTATTCTAAGGATAAAGCACATATACCCCAATTCAATTATATATGGAGAAAATTTGGTCGTTATATGCCGAGACTTTACAGAATACATTGTTACATGCTTTCCTTTATTACCAAAATGACACAAGATCATATTTTCTAGATTATTATAATTATGAGCAAATAGTCATTACCTGGTACGATGTGTCTGCTTTTCAGTTCATTAAGCTTCTGCTCTGATAGCTTTGATGTCTTCACATTGAGTCGAATTTGAGAGTCCCAAATAGGGCTAGTTGCAATTTGTTCATTGAACGCATCACTAGGCAAGCAACTATCAGGAGCTGAAGGATTTTGTACACAACGTATAGAAGATTATTATAGATTTCAAAACTGTTTTATTTTAACTTTCCATTGTTAACAGGCATCTACTTATTTATTCTAAAATTAATGTTGATTGAGGTTATACTATTTTATTTTTATTTCTAAAATTTAAAATTTTTTTAAGTTTTGAAAATATTTTACAATAAAGAATAGCATAATGTGAAAAATAAAACGCTTCTTAATTATATACATTTTTGCAATAAAATACTTAATAACTCCTAACAATAAATGCAAAATATTCAAGCCCTTTAAACAACTAGAAAATTAAGAGGCCTAATCTGCTTAAGGAGTTTAATGACTAAACTGCAATTAGGAAGCACATGTTTTTAAAAAATGATAGGCAACAATACTGAGACAGGATTTGAACCTGCGACCTCTGACATAAATGCCAGTGCTCTTCCAACTGAGCTACCCAGTTAAGTTAAGTGCCATTCATTTTTTTGTGTAAAATGTCTATAGCATTTCTCTATATTCCAGTTTGTTTCAATAAAATTTATTGAAGAAATATTGACATATTTAAGGAAGGGAAAGCTAGATGTAATAATTTATCTCATCCACATTAAACCAAGAATCAAGTTAAATGAATTTGTTTTATTTTTTAAAATAAATCTAACGTACTGTCCTCCAAGGCTATATAATTATATATATGACTTGTACTTAAAATATGAATGAGAGCAGCCATAACTCACCAAAATTACTAACAGAGACCTTACTTCTCTTTGGTGGCAATAAAAGCCTGGGGTCACCCACTGTTAGACCAACCACACAGCCAGGAGGGGCCTCCCCTGCAGAATGGCACTTCATCAATTTATCCCACAAGCTTGCTTGCAGCAACAGAACACTCAGGTGGTCTTCACAAGAGTAATAATTTCTCCACCAGGCTGCAGGAACAGGATCTTTTTCACCATCACCCCTGAAATCATCACAGACTGTCTCTTTGCCTGTATCAGTATTTTCACTTGAAAGTTTCTGTTTGCCTATATCATTCAAGTGGGTCGTCAACTTTGAGGGCTTCAGAGTTTCGGCCAAAACTAAATTCGCAGCAGGCCCATAAATTCTGAATTTCACAAGGCTCTCTTTCAGAGATGTAATAACGACGTTTTTATTTTTCGTGACATCACCTTTCATGGCCTCTACAACAGAATCGTCTGGGCAAAGTGAAGTGTCTGTACTAAAGCACTTATTGACTTCATTTAAGACTTGGTTAAAGTAGGCCACATGGCTACAGATCCATATGGTGGATGGAAACAAAACAGCAGTGCTTGTTTTCCATAGGTAAGTCACCGGTCCAATGACATCATATGGATATGAATCATAGCTATATAAGGTAAGTGTACCCTGTCTTGTACCAAGTGATGTCATTCTTGCTGCAAATGTCAGCCCTGTTTAAAAAATAATTCATTAATTTAATAAAATTTTGATGTTTCAACTGCTTAAAAGTTTCATTAGCAATCTTGAAAATCAAACAATATAATTATATAATTTTCTCCACCTAAAAATGGTCATATTATTTGTTACGATCTCCTTATTCATTCTTAGAACAATTAATGCAATATTTACAAACCTGTCTTTTCACATGTCAGGTGAGAAAGACCAGCAATGATCTGCTCACGCGGTCCTGAAATCTCTAAATATTGCTCAAATGAAACATCCTGGAAAAGAATGATAAGGATCTCATCAGGAACTGACAATTAAATTACAGCTTTCCTAGAATTTTTTTCCTTCTCTCTCCAGCAGATTTCCAGGACATTTTGAAATTCCAAGGGGCTTTAGAAACATTCCATGTATATCAAAAATTTTTAACATATTACATGGATATGTTTATATTATTTTAATTTTATTACTTACCTGAATTAAACAGTTATTTGTGACAGCTCTATAGCACGCCCGAATGCTCTTGTCATTTGGATATAAAGCAAGCCTATAACCCCATTTCTCAATCATCTTGAACCTCTTAGCATGCCAAATATGTGTCTCTAGCCATCCTATCCTACGCTTGCGTCGTTCATATTCCGATAAAAGGTTACTGGGTCGACGTCTGTGTCTGCGACTGGGACATTTTCCTGGAGCTTTTGTCTTTTCAATCTAAAAAAAAGTATAGTAAAAATGGTTTTATTCAACCTTGATTTCTATTTTAACCTCATTCTCTTAGTTGCAACTCCATATAAGTCATTCATAACATGTTTATAAGTCATCAATACTCAACATCGATACGAAACGAAATTTTGCATTCCTCAATTTTAATCCATCAATAGCAATAATCCTGAACACATGTTATTATTAAAACTTTTTAATGAAACCCTATATTATTTTAAATTGAATGTAAAAATCAAATTATGAGTTTATAAAATCAGTACCTCTGCTCTAACTATGGCATGCAGCCTTTTGGGAACTCTTTTTAGATTATGGCTCATAGCACGTCTACGCATATGACGGGGAAGTTTCTGGAAAGCCATGTGATTACCTCCAACATCTTTCACAACTGTTGCTAGAGCTTCCAGCTCTACAGCACGACATCCAACAAATGCTTCAACATTTATGTCTAAAAAAAACAGGATAACACACCTGAATGTTAGTGAAACAAAGAAATACAAATATGCTGAGTTAATTCATTGAAGATTTGACAAAATTAAACATTGTAACTTTGATAGAATTTAATTATTGTAAAATATATACTAACAGAAATATTCATTTAAATGGGACAGATTCAGATATTTTCTTTGCCACTAGTAAAAAAATTAAGTTATACTCATTTATTACATAATAAAACACAATTTAGATGACCCTCAGCAAAGCTTACGCCACAGACTTGCTCATCATAGATAGTGCAAAGAACGGGGGGGGGGGTTGTGAGAGAATGGATACAAACAGCAGCACAGCATGAAGCAATGCAAAATAAATTGAGTAAACATGGAGACATGTGCACAGCAGTTGTTGTTACCTGCCCCCCACCCATTACTACCATCCCTTACCAACCATAAACTGTGATTTTCCGACTTAAGGGTTAGTCATGTTTAGCACGAGCAATATTTCAAGCTATGGCATAACTTCTCTAAACTAAAATTACACTCTTTATGTTGAAAGTAAAAAGTAATGTCTACTGAACTGCTGACACATTCTACCTTTTAATTCAATAAGCTTGCTTTTTCTTAATTCACATCAAGCCCAAATTATTTTTATCCCTTGGGTTCGGTAAGATTTTGTTTAAATTTTCATTTATTAAAAATAATTCTTTTTTGTTTCAAACGAAAAGTTTTTATTTTATTAATTGTTCACGAGCCACGATGTGAACACAGCAGAGCCACATGCGGCTCACGAGCCGCCAGTTTGGCCACCGTTGAATTAGTAAATAGGCTTATTAATATAGCCTTTAACTCTTAATGTGTTAAAGCGCCATAATGCGCGGCTGGCCTCTATTACCAAAGCGCGCCTCGATAGAACTCTATTTAGAAACGAAATTACAGACAATTAAAACGCTTCAGTGCGTCAAAGAAGATGTATTCTGGCAATGGTGACAGTTTCCCTCTCTAGTGTTATTGCTTGATTCGCGAAGTTTTTACGATTTTTTTTTGAAGATGTGATTTTGCTATACTTTATTACTAAAACAATAGTTCTAAACTACAGGTAAAAATAGTTTTAAACTCAAGATGGTCTTTTGGATACATAAAATAATCATTCTTATCATAAAAGATGAAGTCAGTATAACAATAATAATATAAATTATGGATTTTATGCAATGTTTTTAATTTCATAATCAGTTGATCGCAATTTGGGAAATTCTTATGGGACTGAGGCGGAAGTTTTACGAAAACCTTATGGCACCAGAAAATCATCACGTGTGAAAGGCAAGAGATGGCCATGACCGGAAGGACCGCTAAAGAGCAGGTATATAGACAAATGTTGACCAGGATTGTAAACTCGAATACGTTCTGGGAAGTAAATGATATTGGTGGGAAGTATTTCGGACATCGTGATAATTTCTGCCTCCTTCCCATATACTCCTAAAGTATGTATTTACTGAACATATTGAGGAGAGCGTATGACTACTTTTCCGTTACTGAAGTTATCCCAATGTTGAGAAACAAAGTTTACAGCAATGTTACGAAATTATGTTAAAAAACAAAGGGTAAAAAAACGGGCAAAAACATAAACATTTTTAAAAATTAAAAAATAATATATTAGTTGGGGCTAGAACCAAGGTCCTTCCGCGTGTTAGGATGTAATTACTACTACGCTATGAAATGCATTTTATTATGTGAAGGAACAACGTAAGTGAACTAAAGAAGGTATGTTTACCGATGACACCGCCTGTCCACCACCTTTGCTTGCCAAACAATAAACATAAACTAATTGGTCGCAAGGGTAATTTGTCATACTCGTTTGTACATGGGTGTTTAGGTGAAATATATATAGATAATAAATTTTTATTACCTCTCTTTGTGTTAAACTTTTAAGAAAAATATTACATTAATAGTAATCTTTATTTATATGCTAACTTCTGAAGCACTACAACTAAACCTAACCCTGATTTCTTTATTACCTTCCATTTTGGAAAAATTGACTTTTGAAAATGTTAAAACTTAACCAATCTAGCACAATCATTCACAATCACAAATCGGGCAGTATATACACTGAATATACAGTTTCCAAACTATACAATTTTACCGTCCTCTAAGTCTAAGCGTCGCCATCTTTGATCCGTAAATCAATGATTAGCCTCTTAATCTGGTATTGCAACTATAAGTAAGTAATGTCAGTGACTCAGTCAGTGTTTCTTAGCACTATTTAATCACTATGCAGCATGCACATTTAGTGACATTTTGTTGAGAAAACACTCCATTCTCAAACCCAGTGCCAGGGGTTGCCAACTCAATAAAGTGACATTTACGGACAAATATAAAAAATCTCAACAAAATTTACGGACAAAAACAATCTTTTACGGACACATTTAACATAAAATGTTGACCTTAAAAGGAATGAATATGAAGCCTAACCCAAGCATTGTAGCTAAAAAATTTAGAGTATCTAAATGTGTACGTCTCTATTACCATGTTCATATTTTATAAAGTTAGTTTATTGTATGACATGCATCATCAGTGACAGTGTTCAATTCCTCCTGCTTATGATCATACATAGAAATATTTACACTGTCGATCATTGTGGGAATAATTTTTCCGGGTCCATTTCTCACAGTCAGTAAACTTTCCAACATTGGAGTAGACGATTTGTTTCCCAAGTTAGTTTTCAATAAACTATCAGCAGAAAAAAATGCGCTCTACTTGTGCTGTTCCTTGTGGAAGCGCCAACATTGTTTGTGCAAAGTTCGAAAGTAGCGGAAATCTGTACTATTTGTTTTCAATATTTCTAGTATTTGTCCAATTTGATGCCGAAAGCCTCATAACCTCCGTCGGTCTTGCTTATGCTTTAATCCGCAACTTTGTAGTCAACAAACTCGGCCTCTAAACAATCAAAATCTGCTGGAGACACAATTTGGGGGAAAAGCTGGGCTAGTTCCAACATTTCTAATTATTCCACTGTAATTCTGTTAGTGGGTTTTAGTACTGACATGAGCTCCGTTGCTAATAGGCATCCTTTTCTGGATTGCATTGACTGCATTGGTATACAATGCAAGAACATCAAGATAAAATTTTCAACAGTCGATGGATCATCTACTTTTTGAAGCTGTAGTTTAGTTTGATAACCAATGAATATATTATCGCGTGAAAGCGTGATTTAAAGTTTGTACTTTCCTAGCTGTCCAGAAAGCTCTTAAAGTTTATTAATTCTTAATGTGCCAAAGCACGATAATCCGCGGTTTATCGTTTTTTTACCAAAGTGCGATAATGCGCGACTTGATAGAACTCTCTTTAGAAACGAAATTACAGAAAATAAAAACTCTTCAATGCGTGAAAAACTATGTTTTCGACTTCCGGCAATGGCGGCTGTTGCCCTCGCTAGTGTTATCGCTCGATTCGCGAAGTTTTTACGGTTTTTTTTCGAAGATGCGATTTCGCTATACTTTATTACTAAAGTAATAGTCATAAACTACAGGTAAAAATAGTTTCAAACGCAAAAAGGTCTTTCAGATACATATAATAACCATTCTTATCCTTAAAGGTGACGTCAGTGTCAGTAGTATGACAATAATAATATAAATGGATTTTACGTAATTTTTAAAATTTCATAACCGGTTGATCGCAATTTGGAAAATTCTTACGGCACTGAGGCGGAAGTTAATAGAGCGCCTGATGCCACTAAAACAATTAAAAAATTAAAATTTGAATCAAGAAAATAGATATTCTAAGATATCACAAAAAGGATTACCTGATTTTGTTAAACGTTGAGATTCCACATTTTGTCAATTTTTTTAAGGACGTCTTAATTTTTTTTCGGAATTTTACGGACAGGCAATTTTACGATAAATCTTTACGGACTGTCCGTAAATTTACAGACGGTTGGCAACCCTGCCCAGTGCCAGTAGTGGTAGTAGGGGTGGTCTTTAACATGTATCAATGCAACAGTTTAAATAGGATGTGGTGGTTGAGAGGTAGCGCGCTCGACTGTCATACCGATGGTCATGAGTTCGAATCCACGCGAAGGCGAGGATTTGTTCCCGAGGCCTGAGGAGTCCCCGAGTCACCCAGCTCTGAATGGGTACCTAACTAGACAATAGTTAGGCGGCTGGGGTAATGCGTGGAACCCCTATAGCCGTGGCCTGTGACCGCTGCATGCCGCTGCATCACTTGCCAACAGATCATCTCTCATGGTCTGTGGACGCAACTATCTTCTGCATAGAAGGAGCGTCTGTATATCTAAGATAAGATAAGATAAATAATACCAGTAACAGAATGCGGTACCAGAATGCCTAAAAAGTTCAACAAGGCAAAAGGCAAGGCGGCAGAAGGTATCTCACCATTTATTATCATATTCATGTCACTACTTTCTTTTTTGCCAGAGACGCCAGGCCCAGAGTCTTGCTTCGTAATGAATTTCTTTTTGAGTGGAATTTCTTTACCATCTTGATTGTCTAGTCTTCTTTTATTCGACTGAAATTTTACTTTTTTTGGCATTTTGGTGGCTTTTTAAAAAAAAGTTTTTTTTAAGGAGGCACTGACTGAGTCACATGGATTTATTTGTTCAAATTGTGAAGCAGGAAGATAAGGTACTAAACACTTTATAGAATTATCTCCACTTTCTCCTTTTTCTAAGCTATTTAAAAATCTAACTTCTTGTCCTTCTCTGTATAAAACAAATAATTTTTAAAAGCCATTACAAGAAAAGACAGAAGCGTTTGAAACGCTGGATCTTTTTCTTTTTAATTGATGGTTAACATTTTTTGAATGGGGGTGGGGGAGGGAGGGCTGGGGGTGTGTATATTTTAGCCTTGGGGCCGTCCATAACGTACGTCACGCCCCAAAGGGAGGGAGGGGGTTTAAGATTAAGAAAGTGTGACAGGGGGGAGGCCACGTGCGATGTCACGCATTTATTATTTTTTATATTTATTTTTTTTTCTACTTTTAAAAAAAAAAAAAGATAAATAGCTTTAAATTTATTATTTTTTTAAATTGTGAAACATTTGAATTGGTTTTATTTGTAAAAAGCATGAAATGTCTATCCCCAGAGTGTGTTGTACATAAATCTGATGTGGATGCAGCAGGACTGATATCGAAGGATCAAATTCAGTAATGGTTTGACAATCATGTTCGCACCAGCCAATATTTCACTCCAGTTGGGAAATATCAAGATATAAAATGTTGCCTCAAAATACGTAGCTCATATTTCAACGTTTTATCTTCGAGATTCTTTCCTCCTCTAATCCCAATTAGCCAAACAACTGATGGATTTAGAGTTTCAGAAGAGCAGATGCGGATTCTCAAAAATGTCCTTATTAGTTTGTGGCACAAACTCTCAACGGGAGTTTTCAAAGTACAACCATGTAATTTTATTGTCCATATTTGCAGGCCAGCTTACATGATCGAATTAGCAAGGGACCGTCCATAAAGTACATCACGCTCCAAAAGAGCGGGGGAGGGGTGTAAGAAAGTGTGACAGGGGGGAGGGGGTCAGGCCAAGTGTGACGTCACATTTTTAATTTTATTTCTAATGTAATTTTTTATTTTATTAAGTAAAATTTAATATTTTTTAAAAATAATTTACAAAAATTTTGTGAAACACTTAAATTTGTTTTATGTCAATGTAGCATGAAATACGTAACTTTTCAATGTGTTGTTCACAATTCCTCATGCTAGTTAGGAGCGCTAGTATACTATTGCGAAGCCTTGTTTTATGTGTAGCCTTACCGAAAATGTTATTATTTCTTTGTTGTCTGCTGCATAATTATATCACTGATCAAGAAATTTGGAATTTGTATTATAATACAAAATATTTAGGATTCAGGGGTAACATTTGTATAATATAATCATTATTAATAAAAATTATCATAATTTAAAACTTAAAAACGATTATATTAAGTAGGTGTGTACCGGATTTTGGCTCCAGCTCCGGCTAATCCTGAATCCGGCTATTTTAATAATCCGGCCCCGGCTCCGGCCTTATTTCACTTTTTAAATCCGGCAGGCCGGTAGATCCCTAATTTATATATATTCATTATGGCTCCGGCAAATCCGAAATCCAGCCATTTTAACAAACCTGACTCCGGCTCCGATCGGATACCAAAATTTTAAATCAGGTGTAACAGGCCAGATTAAACCCCTGACCAGACTATACCCGGGTATAATCTGGCCTAGTACAATAACATGAAATAAGTACTTACATAAATCTTAAAAACATATTATATGATTAAAAAATGAAAAGAAAGGAAAAACAATAACAAACAAGGACACGGGATATAGGAAAAAGGAGGAAGTTGAAGTATCTCAGATAGATCTACTTAAATTTATTGTATTCTTACACAAATAGTTGGTGTATGTTGGTTTTTTTTTTATAGTAAAAAGCTTTATGAAGTCCCATTCAGTATGATATATTAATCTCATACATTTTAAATGTTACTAGAAACAACGGTTTAGGCCAATCTTCATTTTGTTTTTGAAACAAACATATCATAGCGCCTTTCCCTTTTTTATCTAACTGAATATACGCTGACATGCAAAATAATTTAAAGAACAGGAAAAGACTAAAAGTGTGGGAAACTTCGTTTTAAAATGTTGCCTGTCATATTTCCGAACCTTTATCTGTAGCTCAGTTTGCATTTTGCGGCGTCTAAAGACATTCAAAAGGAACCTTTGTTCCTGTAGTGTGAATTATTTTTATTTTCTAAAATCAGCGTAATTTATTTTTACCCGTGTTACTCTTACAACAATACGGTCAACCTTGTTGGATTGTTGGCCAATGTTGGATTGTTGGCCAATGTTGGATTGCTGGCCAATGTTGGATTGTTGGCCAATGTTGGATTGTTGGCCAATGTTGGATTGTTGGCCAATGTTGGATTGTTCGCCAATGTTGGATTGTTCGCCAATGTTGGATTGTTCGCCAATGTTGGATTGTTCGCCAATGTTGGATTGTTCGCCAATGTTGGATTTCAACAATGTTGGATTTCGACAATGTTGGATTTTGCCAATGTTGGATTTCGACAATGTTGGATTTCGACAATGTTGGATTTCGCCAATGTTGGATTTCGACAATGTTGGATTTCGACAATGTTGGATTTCGACAATGTTGGATTGTTCGCTTTCCATGCCTTCATCTATTGTTATGAAGCACGGATTGTGTTCCGTTTAATCTGCATTCAAAAGAACTTCTGACCTCGTCGCGCCCTATTATTTTATCTTTAAAAATCTGTATTTCTCTTGAAAGGCGTAAAGTAGAAACCTGTAAATTATTGGATTAGGCCAATCTCTATAGCATTGACGAATCGAATTTCGCAACATTAAAAACACATTTTTGGTCAATATAAATAAACTCTAACACGACTAGAGCACAAATTTTGTGAACCATGGAAGACCAAATGTATGATCAGCTTTTACAATTCTACTCTACAACGAAGGTTAATTACCCCAGTTGATCCATGACTAACTTTCAGAGAAACGGTCAAATGCCAAGTCACAATTTAGACAAATTGCAAAGCCTTTTGAAGCACAAGAAAGGATTGATTCTTTACCAAATTTAAAAGGAATGTCTCAATAAAAGTCACCTGCCAAATATCCTTTAATTCGTTTCATGTCAACCCAAATGTTGGTGGCCATTTCGGCAGACATATTACAGCCACAAACTCTGAACTTTTTTTTATTGAAAAAGAATGTAGAATGACCTTCACAAATATATCAAAACTCGTTTTAAAAAGTTTTGTTCTAAAGACAAAGACCAACAAGAAGACACCACCACTGAACAATATACCAGTGATACCACATCTGTACATGGCTCAGCAAGGTGAACTCTTGTTACTAACTGTCACAAGTCTAGGACCGACTAGACTAGGACCCCCTGCTAAAGTACGTTACGCTTTCGAAAAAAAAATTTTTATTAACAAAATAATTAGAATTTAATATAAAACACAGTGACGTCACAAACTGTCACACTTTCTGACACCCCTCCCCCCTCTGGCGCGTTACGTACTTTATGGACAGCCCCTTTTGATTTGGAACTTAGTTGTGGTGGGGGGGGGGTGAGAAACAATTACTTTTAAAGGATGGAAATATCCGTTCCAGGACTTTAACGGCTAACTTTTTTATGGAAATAAAGAATATTTTTACCGAAAAATATATATATAGCTAGAATCAGTAGCCATTCATTAATTAGCATTTTAAAATAAATATATAATGTAAAATGTCATGGTCAGACACAACTCACAAACAAATTAGTGCAACTTGCCAGGACGAATAATTACTCAATACGAATAATTAGCTTACGAGAAAGTGGGTTAAAAATCGATTCAAAGTTTTTTTCGGCAAGCAAGCACGCACGGTCGGTCGCACGGGCTCAGACACCACAAGTTAATATAAATGTTTTTTTTTAATAAAAAAAGGTTGCTAAACCGTAAACACGAACTTCAAATCAACACTAAATGCAATACGACCATACTGGCTTGCTAAATATCGTATTTTAAAACTGTAATATCTGGTTTGATCAGTCAGGAGCGTCGTCAAGGGGAATATCATAAAGAAGTATTAAAATGAATGATAGACGTAACGTAGTTCTTTGCAAAACAAGGTTTGCCATTCAGAGGACACAGAGAAAATTATTGATTTTGTAATAGTAGTTGTGATAGAAATTTTCGTGAATTGTTATCTTTATTAGCCAAATATGATTTGATTTTAGACAGTCATCTAAAGTTTGAAAAGAAAAATGAACTTTATTTAAGTCATGATGTGCAAATTGATTTAATTCAATCACTTGCAACTGAATTATCGGTGATAAGTGATAAAGAAGTTAATTCTGCACAATTCTTTTTTTTTATTATTGATATATCTAAAACTGATCAGATGTCAGTTTCTTTGCGTTCAGTTTTAATCTTAGGACATGTTTTAGAAAGATTTAAAGGCTTTTATACTTTGGTTAACAGCAATGCTACCGCATTTACAGTGAATCTGTAAAGGAAATGCATACGATGGCGTTTCTGTCATGTCTTGAATGAAGAGTGGCCTTCAAACTCATTCAAAGAAACTTTCACCCAATACCATCTCTGTTCATTGTTGTGTCCATGTTTTGAATTTGTTCACCAATGCAATGTTTGTAAACAGTGATGTACAGTTGTTTGCATTATTTACGTCTAACTTACAACGTGGACATACTCTTAAAGGACATCATAAATTTCAGTATGAATCAACAGTAGATACTCTGAGATGACTTTCTGATACAAGATGGGCAAGCCATAAGCATGCAGTTGATGCAGTTGTTTGATCATTCTTTGCCATTCTAGCCACTATAGAAGATATAAATTCAGGGGACTCAGCAGAATATAAAGAAAATGTCCGAGCAGAAGCTATGGGACCATCGGTTTTAATCGCAAAATATTTTCTTGTTTTTTCTGATTTATTTGTACAAAAGTTGTTGGATAATGCCTTCGTGTTATCAAAATACTTGCAGCACAAGAGCATTGACACTGCATTGGCAAAACGATTGATCGATGTTGGAAGAAATAAGGGGCCATCCATAAAATACGTCACATTATTTTGACCATTTTGGACCCCCTTCCCCCTGTCACAAATATCGGGACCCCATCCCTCTAAAGTACGCCACACTATAGATTTTTTTTTTTTAAATTATCAGCTTCTTAAAATATTAAATTTAATACTTAAAATACACTTCCCTATGAAACTGTAATAAAATATAAGAATTTTACTTAAAAGTAGGAATGTATCAGATTCAAAATTTTGAAATCTGGCCGGAGCCGGGGCCGGATTAGTAAAAATAGCCGGATTCTGGATTAGCCGGAGCTGGAGCCGAAATCAGGTACACTCTTACTTAAAAGAACTAACAGATTACCGTATAAAATTATTTTAATAGTAGAATAGTTAATTGTCAACAGTTGTCACAGTTATCCAATGAAATAGTGACTCAATTTAAACACAAAAATTGCAAAATTAGCGTTGATAATTATTTAATACGCATCATTTATCTGCTACCTTTTCTTTTACAATTGGTTTGATTAAGTTTTATATTATTTTCCGATTATGCCATCTATTGACACAGGACAAGAAGTAGAATAGCAAAACTTGAACCTCACCCAGTGAATAAATAATAAAAAGGAAAAAAAAAAGTTTGATGAAAAAAAGACTATAGCCTAGATCTAATGAAAATTTTGTGACCATCTCTTGTGCTATATTGAATCTGTTTATTATGGTCCTGTGAATTATATTTAATTAAAAAATATTCACTTGACATCATCTTAATATCATAGTTATGTCAAGTGCTCATCCATAGTTACGACTGGCATCAATCTTTAACTACAATCGTTTCCTGGAAGGATTAGCCGCGACATATCAACTCGTCCTCATCTAGCCACTCGACATCATCTGAATGTGTATTTTCTCTTCTTACAATAACTGCCATGGATTCTCTTTGCCTTCTAGCAGCGATTTTCAAAGGGCTGATGTACTTTAACTGAGTAGATTCTTGATCAGTTTGGGTGTGCACATTCTACTGAGCCCGAGCTCTGTGTTGTCCTGCATGTTTCTTCAACATTGTTTGTGAGGCAAAATATCAGTGACAAACTTTGATAATTTGATCAAGTAAGCTGGTCAGAAAAGATGGACAATAAAGATCAAATGCTTGAACTTTGAAAACACCCGTTGATATCGGCATAATGTCATCAAATTTAAGAGCTTGTGTCACAAAAATTATGGAAACTTATGAGAATCTGCTCTATCTGAACATCTAAATCCATCAGTTGTTTGGTTGATTGAGATTAAAGGAGGAAAGAATCTCGAAGTTAAAATTTGAAATATGAGCATCGTACTTTGTCGCAGCATTTTCATTCATTTATGTCCTGATATTTCACAATTTGAGCGAAATATTGGTTGGTGAAATCATGATTGTCAAACCATTCCTGATCCTGCTATATCAGTCCTGCTGCATCCAGATCAGATTTATAAACAACACATTCAAGAGATACGCATTTCATGCTATTTTGACATAAACTAATTCAAATGTTTTTTTTTTTAAATTACATAATAAATAAATAAACAATGATAAAAATAATATAAAAAATAAATGTGTGACATCACACGTGCATGGCCGGACCGACCCCCCCCCTCCACTTTGTCACAAACTGTCACACTTTCTTACACCCCTCCCCCTTAGAGCTTGACGTACTTTATGGACGGCCCTTAAGTTTGTTGAAATGAGAAGACATAAAACTTTTGAAATTCTGAAAGCAGATATCAAATTATTTATTAACTAAAATTGTTCCAAACTATATTAAAAAACAAAATTTAAAGAAAATCCCATTACAAAAAAGAAAAGTATGTTATGCGAGCCTTGCAGAGATGAAAGGGCTGATGATCCAACTACAAGCTTTAAATCTGAAAAGTACTTCAATCTCTTGAATATACTTGTAACACAAATGGATGATCGATTTAATGACTTTCGGGGCACAGTTATTTATTTCTATTGTATTGATCCATCAAAAATGTCGGAAAAATAAAGATTGTTTTCGAAGTTTATTCAAACTTTACTGTACTTTACAAAGACGACATCAACCTTGAAGTTGAAGAAGCAATTGTTGAATATTATACCTCCAAAGATTTATATGCATCAAAGCGTCCATCACTATCTTATGAGCTACAACTTAAAGAGGTTCTGCCATTCTTGACTGAAAAGCAAATGGCATCAGGTATCCCTAATTTGTCAATACTCCATAAAATTTACTTGAATCTTCCTGTTAGTAGTCATTGAAAATCATTTTTTTTTAATTTGCGCTTAACAGTGACAAACGAACGTCTGTCTGGATTGGCATTAATTTCAAATGAACGTGATCTAGGTGAGAACAATGACTTTGAATCAACGATAAATCATTATGCTTCAATGAAATCACGTAGATAATAATTTAACGAGGGTTCAGGGCTCTATATCAATCCGCATAAACTAAGTCTCTTTCTTTAAGGTCAATAAATATACTATTGAAATAAATTTACGTTACTATTTTGAAAACATATCTGTTTATAGTGTTGCTTCTTTTTTCCTTGTTCAATGACTAGGAAAATTTACTAAATTAGTAGGCTAATAATTAGTATTGACGCAATGCTCGGTTATTGGCAAAATTTGGCGGCGCCCCCTGAAATTCTCAAGCCACCCCCCCCCAGCAGACAAAGCTAAATCCGCCACTGGTGAATACCCTCAGTATTATAATGAAATGTTTCAATTGAAGGATTCTAGGCGTCCTTATCCATTTATCTTCGTCATTATCAAAATGTTTGGTTTGTTGTGTTTTTAACGGACTTATTGTTTATGTAGAGTATATATTTATGTTTATCAGCGGCTATTTCATTCTGCTTCTGTTTATAGTAGGTCATAACACGATGAAGGCAAAGTTCACAGTTTCCCCACAAATGTCATTTGCCGCTCTCGTGGAGAAAGTGAGCCACCGAAAACTCAAGGGTATATCATCCCTCCACACCCGATCGCCATTTCCCGCCCAAAACATTCAATCCCGTCTGCATCCACTTCGGGCTGCCATCTTGACCCGTCTGCCACATCTAAATCTGTTGTTGTCAAGATGGCGTTCACGCGGGATTGTTTCGTGAGTTGTACCCTACCAAATGTCACGTGTAAGAGTTGTCTCATGGGCAGACGGCTTACTTGAACCTCCACCATTCTCAGTTTTTGCGAAGTGATTTTTTTAAATCTCAGGGCGTAACTTAGAGTGGGTTCCCCAACTATAGCCTACCAATGCACGCAAATTCGGTAATCTTTAATTTAAAATAATTCTCACCCAAAACATGGACTTGTCCGCATCATTTCAAATAAAAGCTTTCATAGAAACCTTACATGCATTAGTGGCTAAAGACAGAATATTCCCCTTATTATAGAAGTGACGCCCCTGGAATAAGGTAATAACATGTGTTTAGTCAGGTGATTGGTTGAGCGCAGGCAAGACTGGTGTTTTAGCTACGATAAATGGCAGTAAATAAGAGTGGGCAATTCGTTATTTTTTTTTTTAAAGAAAGGAAAAAAAAAAGAAGCCTCGTTTCGTCCATGTTCCGCCAGAGTTTTTTTTTTTTTTTTTAAATGCTTTATAACATGAACACTTAAGCACTTATGGTAAAGGTAATGTGTTAGCGCTGCTCGCAGTGAGTACAACCAATCAGTTGATTTGCTTGTTTGGAAGTTATTTCTAGTTGCCAGGAGCAGGCCAAGTTATATATTTTATGGCGAAAAGTTGTAGAATTTTGTAATAAAAAGATTTTGACGCCCGAGTTATCATGGTGAGTACGTGCAAGACTTTCAAATTAAAGTAAATAATGTCATATGCATATTTTCTTTTTTTTTTTTATAATGATAATAATTATTATTTTTTGCTATTTAGCAAAGTATGCCACAAAATTTGTAGCCTAGACTGCAACAATGAACAATGTTACCAAATACAACAAATCAAATGTCACTACTTTTGTAGTGAATTCTTTTTTTTTTAAAGCATTACATTACAATTTCTGACGCTTACTTTCAGCTCTTATATAATTCGTTTCTGTGAAGGACTTGTGCCCCTTCTTTTTCTATTATCTACTTAATCAGTTAAGTACGTCACGGTGGATAATATTAATACTTGATACTTTTATTTTAATTTTTTATTTACTGATAAAAGTATTTTCCGAAATGTTTTCACTAGTATATAGTGTATTACTAAAGCTTAAAATTCATTGTTTTATTAACATAAATTATATTTCTTTTAAAAGGTGTAATAATAATAATATTTTAAGATAATAACTATTTTTTTAAAATAATAAATATTCGAATACGGGTACTTTAGGCTATACTATAGTTTAAGTGTTTTTTTTTTTTTTTAATAATAGATCTAGTTGTTTTTTTTTACATAAATTTTCTTATCACCCCCCC
>MUZC01002921.1:327590-346003 GCA_002072015.1 Radix auricularia
GTCGCAAACACAGACGGGCACATAAAGAATCCAACCAAAGATCCCACTATAAATATACTTATAAATAACAATAAGCCTTTCAATACTATTAATTGGCAAATTTTTTCTCCAGATATAACTGAATTAGCCTATAATTCATATAGCAAACACAACCTTATTGCCATAGAGCGATATTTTCTCTTTCTTTGCTATTGTTAAACTTATGTTAAATGTTTTTTTAAAGGTACGCTCAAATAACAATTTGATTTCGCGCAAAATGGTGGTGAGCACATCAAACATTCATATTCGCAACTAAAGACAAATTATACAACAATTTTGCATCCCAACCCTTTTGCGCCATTAGAAATAATCAACGTAAACCGATAAAATTTGAAATAAATAACATTACATTTCAACAAACCAATTAGACTGAATCACAAAGCGCAAACCACTACTGTAAAATGAAAGGGGGGAAAGACCAGAAATAATATTTTAATGTGCTATTGTAAATTAGAAATCTATTTTACTTTTCTAAAGACTTACTTCGTGGCCTTGAAAATCAGACGTTTTGCAAAAATTAGTATGAATTTGTACTACAAATAAGAACAGTAAAAAAAATAATTAAAAATAATATGAATATGAAGTATTATAGTTATAGTTCATTTCCATCATTTAACAAGCTACAAATTATTATCCTATTTTGTCGTTTCGTCTTAAAATTTTAAGGTAAATTAAATTGAATTATTGTCTTTCAAATAAATACGAATCCCACCACCCCGTCTCTAATAAACACACACTTACAGGCATCTTCACACTATACTTTTTTGCGCTCAACTATAATACTATTAATAGCCTACTGAAAAAAATTATATACAAAATTCCCGCTCTCTGCGCTATACGAATTTATATTCTTAAAAATATCACATATTTTCGGTACGAACTATTTTTATTTGCTTTTCTGACGTTTTAATGATTATGTAATTAATGTTATAAATCTGCCATGCAAAATGGTGTGTTCAAATATAACGGAATTCTCTCCCATCAAACATTCGTTACATTCCACTATTCAGGCCTTCCAAACTGCACAGAGGACATATCTTTTCGAACTATTAACCTTTCAGGACTAACATTAACATCATACATTTCTTTAATTTAAACTGTAATATGGAGCTTATGTTTGTCGCCATAGCCATGAGATGTTTATATTAAATTATGAATGCTTTGTTTTAATGTAATTTTTTCTTCAGATTTTTTTATGTAAAGCGCGGTTCCCTAGCCTCAGGCTATATAATATCGTTTTTTTTTCTGACTCATACTATTATGGTAAAACTATTTTATATTTAACGGCGTAAAAAAGGTGCACGGTATCGTTAAACTATATTGAATACTTAAACTATCAGATAACTATAGCGCTACTTGAATGCATGCTCTGTTGTCAAGTTACTGGAGTAGTTGGGTTTAGAGGCGTAACTAGGGTTTGTGTCACCCAATGTGGTGCTCATGGTGTCACCCAGTGCGGTGCTCATGGTGTCACCCAGTGCGGTGCTCATGGTTTCACCTAGTGCGGTGCTCATGGTGTCACCTAGTGCGGTGCTCATGGTGTCACCTAGTGCGGTGCTCATGGTGTCACCCAGTGCGGTGCTCATGGTGTCACCCAGTGCGGCGCTCATGGTGTCACCCAGTGCGGCGCTCATGGTGTCACCCAGTGCGGCGCTCATGGTGTCACCCAGTGCGGTGCTCATGGTGTCACCCAGTGCGGTGCTCATGGTGTCACCTAGTGCGGTGCTCATGGTGTCACCCAGTGCGGTGCTCATGGTGTCACCTAGTGCGGTGCTCATGGTGTCACCTAGTGAGGTGCTCATGGTGTCACCTAGTGCGGTGCTCATGGTGTCATCCCCCCCTAAGCAATAACCCCATATACCTTATTCGAGTCTGCCAGTTTCAAATAACGGGAACAGGCAGAATTTTACATTTTGCTGTCACCCCTTGTGATGGTGTCACCAGGTGCTTGTCCGCACCCTCTAGTGACGCCTCTGGATGGGAAGATTGCCGAAATGAAAGTCAATCTCTTTGAATGAACGGTATAACTGTTATCATGACCTTCATTTACCAATATATGTGCTGTTAATTTATGTTTTATTTGATGGATTACTCCCCAGAACTACATTTACATCTCTAACAGATATCGCCAGCGTCATTAACAAGAACGCAGTCAATATCCAATAATTTAACAACACCGTGCGATAAACTATAAGAATTCTAATATCAGCACATGGCCCTTTCAACTACTATAGTTAGCCTTTTACGTGTTGCCTATATCCATTTTAAGACAAGTCTACAGGCAAAGGGTATTATATAAAATTGAGCAAGCTTGCTTTTGCTGGAGTGATATGCGACCAAAAAAAAATGATTGTCTTAAAATGCATTTCCTCTTTGAGGAACCCTTAATGTTCAGTCCGCATTTGAGCGCTTCAACACCCCCCCCCCAAAAAAAAAAAATAAATAAAAAATAAATAAATAATAATAATAATTTTTAAAAAATAAAATAAAAAAATAAATAAATCTTTGGCCACTATTATTGCCCTATGCATTGCGTTCGCGAATATCTGTACTACGAAAGAGGAGCTGCCTTGGCGTGATATTATTATTGAATTATTTTAACTTATCTTCTACTGTGTGTACAGAACAACCCCACAATTACAATGAACAAACTGACACAGTACGTGACCAAAAGGCGACACCCGAAGCCACAGAACAACGCGGCCAGGGAGAGATCTCGTGTCAAAACTCTGAGATCAGCTTTCCTAGAACTACAGCGGACATTGCCGGTAGGTCTTAAACTACAGGTGTTTATTAGATATACACGCCCCCATACTGAACATTGCCGGTAGGTCTTAAACTACGGGTGTTTATTAGATATACACGCCCCCATACTGAACATTGCCGGTAGGTCTTAAACTACAGGTGTTTATTAGATATACACGCCCCCATACTGTACATTGCCGGTAGGTCTTAAACTACGGGTGTTTATTAGATATACACGCCCCATACTGAACACTACAGGTAGGTCTTCAAGTACAAGTGTTTTATTAGAAATACACGGCCAAATCTAACGCGACCATTAAGTCTAAAAATACGGTTTGGTTCAGGGGGAGGTCGGTGGAGCCGTGCTTGTCTCGGCACAAATTCGCCAAAGAAACTGAAAAATAAATTACACGGGCACATGCTACTGTCTCACTTTCAAGCCCCGAAAATGGTTGAAACACTTCATGATTATAGTTAAGTAGAACAGTTTTAGAGATTCCTCGATAAACCTATTCTAAAATTCTGTTTAGTGTCAATTATAGTAATGTTTTAAAAGGTAAATTTACTTTGTTTTTATTACGTGAAAATTACTGTTCTACTCCTAGGAAAGTGACTTACAAACAATAGGGCTATACAATATAATATTAATTATAATCCACCCAATCCTCCTCGCCTAAGCCCCGCTCCCTACCCAACCGAATTTCTAGTCCAGCTACAAGGAGTTAAATATAATCCAACATTACCTTATTTTTTCTCCTTATGATTTACTTGTTTCAGGCTGTACCTCCAAACACCAAATTGTCTAAGCTAGACGTCCTGGTTCTAGCCACAGCTTATATTTACCACTTGACAAAGACATTAGAAGGACAAGAAGACCATAACACAGAAATACAAATACCAGAGGCACCAGAAACCAACATTTCCGCAAAAGGTGGATTCAAACATGTTTCGGTCTCTAATCTCCCACTGTCAAACCAGGTGACAGTTCACACACCACACGAGCACCACACATCACATGGACACCACACACCACATGGACACCACACAACACATGGACACCACACACCCCATGGACACCACACGTTGTCCTCACAGCCCGGGTATTGCGCCCGAATGAGGCATATCCGACTGACCAGACGGACATCCAGCCCAGATAACATCCCTGGGCTTTTATTGACTAACGGCGGTCACAAAGATCTGACCGAGGCTCATCACCAGCCCATCTTACAACCAGAGCAGCAGCCGCCGGGAGCAACTGTTCAGTGGACGATAGCCAACGCTGAGAGACAGCGATACAGAAGAGCCGTCAAAGCGCATGTGCCACTCAACCAAGGCACAGTAGGAATCCTCCATCCCGTGAAGGTAGTGTGTTAGCTTGTCATACTACCCATTACAACTATACGAAATGCAGTAGCATTAACATACTTTTTTATTTTAAAAAAAAAAGGGGGGAGGCAGTTTTCTGTGATGTTTACTGAATCGTTCAATTGTATTCTGTAACAACAAATCATCGTGATCTCTCACAACAAAAATCGTCTTCAGGGCAAACCAATGGCAAAATCTACCAATAAATCTGTACTCCAAATAGTTAACGAAATAAATCAACAGGTCCAAAGCATTTACACATTCATGAACACTTTTCTAATTATAAGCAATCCACAATAATAATCATATTTCTCTGGCATAAACACACCCAGGAGGGTCAGTCTGGAGAATTGACTAATCCAAGAGTATGGGACTCTTGCACCACATGGGATGAATGTTGTGTTTGCACTGACCACAAAATCCTTTTGCCACACCTAATCTCTCAATTCCTATATAACTCTCTTCCTACTTTGCTTTCTTTGATTCTTTGGATTTCACCGCAGCTAAGTTTTTATTTTTCATTTCTTTATATTCGTTTTATTTGTGTATTGTTTGTTTGTTGAAGAAGGCTCTTTGCCGAAACATTCTGTTTTTGTTACGTCCTGTCAGGCTAACGCATACCCTGTTTACCTGTTTTTCATTTACTAATTTATTTTGTTTACTTATCTTATTGCACCAAAGTAATTATTATTTTAGAAGGAGAGCTAACTAATGTTTTTGGTGTTGAATTTTCATTAAAGTTATGTTTTTTTAAAATAAAATTGTTCAAATTCTTACTTGAAACTTGAAATGAGAAAAGAAATAAATCCTTTGGAGTGGGGATCTACTCAGTTGATGATTGTTATACTTTACAAGATACACTCAGTGTTCCATGAGATAAAAGAAATGAACAGAAAGGTTTAGTAAATGTCCCACAAGATACACTCAATGTTCCATGAGATAAAAGAAATGTACAGAAAGGTTTAGTAAATGTCCCACAAGATACACTCAATGTTCCATGAGATAAAAGAAATGTACAGAAAGGTTTAGTAAGTGTCCCACAAGATACACTCAATGTTCCATGAGATAAAAGAAATGTACAGAAAGGTTTAGTAAATGTCCCACAAGATACACTCAATGTTCCATGAGATAAAAGAAATATATACAGTGAGGTTTAGTAAATGTCCCACAAGACAAACTTGCCTAACAAAGCATTTAACATTATGGATTAAATTTACTTACAGAAATGGCCAATGAGATCCAGACTCTATGACAGCATACTTGGATGTGATGCCCAGTGGTCAACACTGTCAACCCTTGCACCAACCTGTGCCAAGCACACCAATGACCACATCTGTGAATGACTTGTCCTTACAACATACATAAAGCTGACCTTTTCTCTCTCACAAATCTTCTGTATACTCAAGGCTTACACATAAATGACAAGAGATTGTAGAGTGGGAAGTTCTCTTAAGCTATCTGTCCAGCATTCATTCCCTGAAGCAGGAAGGTGCTCAGTAAATTATCAGTTTATTGGTCACAGTACCGGTAAATCACCATACTTCAGTATTTCCATTTAATTTCATAATTTCAACATGCCTTAGACTCACAGATGTAAACCTGATATTTTTTTTCATAACGCCTCAAAATGTTTAGCGAGAATATTCCTCTTCTTTTTAATGAACCCATTTAAATGTAAGAAATTTATTTAAGCACACCAAGGCATTCTTAAATGAAATGATCCCTCTGTAACACTTATCTTACACATCAAAGACGCTCATTCTATTATTGTGTCCTTCACTTAGCCATGGTTTATCTGATAAAATTATCTCCCCTTTCATCTACAGCCTGGTTCAGTTAAGTATTCAGGCCTGACACTGATAAGTTAGCTCTGGTGCATAGGCATTTTGATAAAATGTGTTGAAAACTTTGGAAATAACTAAACCACAAAAAATAGATTTCAAATCAAGCCAAATAAGAAGTTCTGAAAAAAAAAACTGTTCATTTTAATATGCACAAGGATATGCATGTTTTATTATAATATTTATAACATCAAAAAGTAACAACTTATCACATTGTACAAAATACCAAGAATAAAATCATGAAACTTCGTACTTTACTTGTTGAAAAATTGTTTTAATTTGTTTAGTTTGTTCATGTTTATAGCTTAACTTTTTTTTAAAAAGGTCAAGCTTCACAAATATTTATGGATTGTAAATGCTTTATTGAATAGTAATTCTTAATCAATAATACTTTAAATATGCATAAAATAAATAACTTTTAATCATTAATTTTTAGAATGCATGAAATAAATAAGACCATATACAACATTCCTATAATATCAATAGTCACAAAGTTTAATAAAAGAAACAGAGTGGTCTGATTGTTACATTTGCCAGAAAAACCTATTAGATTTAAGAGTGTCGGTATTTATGTAGCTATCGCTGACAAAAATATCACATAGACTCAGATTTTAAAAAGCCTGAATCCTCTGTTTTTTCCCTAACATTCACAGACTATTTTCAAAATCATCATCATAATCCTCGATCACAATGTCCTCCTCCTCCTCATCGTCAGCGACTGGTATGTTGGTCTGACTGTTTGAAATATTTTCATCATCAAACTCAGTAGTGCTCATAGTTTGAGAAGATTGGAGCAATGATGTTGTAAACATTTGAGATTCTTCACCTCCATCACCCTCCTGTGTACTTTCTTCAAGCACTACATCTTTTTCATCTAATTTCTCTTGTGTTGGTCTGAAGAATAAAATTAGTTAAAAATTTGCGTGTGCAGAATATATTATCTAAATATCTCTCAAGGAATTATAATATAAAAAGGATTCTGCAAAGAGCACTAAATAGTAAGCAGTGATACATTTTCTAGATTTAGTTTGGACAGATTATTTCAAATTATTTTAATTTATTAGTTGAACAAATGAAAATAGGCAATTTTGCAGGAATATGAGTTCATATATTTTGGCTTATGAGTTCTGTATATTAAAATGTTTGTGTTTGTTTCTTAGTGAAAAAAGATATGTATTTATGAAAGAATAAAAATATTTACTTTAATGAGATGACTGAGTTTTAATTGATATTTAATCAAATATTATTATTATTATTTTTTTTAACCTGAAAACACTTTTTGAACTTGAGAAATGTGTCATCTCTTGCACAAAATTGATCTGTCCTGAAAAAAAACAACAATAATTTTTTTTAAAATTAGAAGCTAAAGAAAAAAATAGTAATGTAGATATAAAGAACTATAATGACACATTTTCTTAAAATATAAAAAATTGAATTTTTAAACATAAAAGGGAGTAAAAAGTATTGTTACTTAAAAGGTAAAGGCTAAGTAGGACCATGATTAGTGTCTTAGTTCAAAGAAATCCTTCTAAAAATGAACTGACCTGTATCATGTAAGGTTGGATTGCACAGACTAATATAAGGTAAAATTTCTGTACACAATACCTCAGGTTCCCAGTGATAACCTGATGACCAAATAATACAGAAAGGAATCAACATGCCATACAAGCTTTTTAATACAAATATGAATCCTGAATATAAAATCAAATCTTGGACCTCTTTCAAAGTGGCAGTTACATAATTTTTGACAACAGATTCAAGATTTTAAAATGTGGTTATATGAGCTGGAATTTACTTTACTAACAAAATAAATACCTTTAAAAAGTTGTCTTGCTGATGTTATGTTTTCAATGGCCTGTGTCAAAAATAAATGTACAAATTATGAACCTGAAATTTATTTTTTCAAATAATTTCATTTAATATCTTGATTAAGTTTTTTGACATTCATGAATATAAACAAACCAAGCTAGACCATCAAATTGAAGTTTGTTTACTGAGTGATGCTCCACATTCACAGTGAAAGGGGGTGTAAGAGGGGTAACAGCTTTCATATGATTCTTTTAAAGAAGTTTACTTTTCTAAATAAATAAATTTTTAAAAATATACATTATGACTGGGCAAACTTCTTGCTTTGAGTCATTAAAACATTTCAATTTTAGACTTTCAGTACAGAAAGTACAAAATAATTTTTTCACAATAAATTTTAATTTATTAATTTATTCGCTACTTGAAACACTAAAAAGTGATAAAACTTTTATTTCTGATCATCTGCCCAGCTTATGTCAGTTGGTACCAAGGCCTTTCGAAGATTTGTATGTGGTGACTATCATTTCTTGCGAAGGGGGGATGACAATATTTAAAGTTGGTGACACATTGGGACAGATAGCCTAAATTAGACACTTAGCATAGATTTTTCAAAACATGAAGCTGATCCAAACCCAATCTTGACATACCTTTTTACTAACATCAAACCACTGAGATTTATGGAGAGGTCGCCAGCCTTGGCTCTTCCTCACACTGTCATGGCGACTGAAGTCAGAGTTGGAGTGAATGAAACCACGTGTAGCTATTGACAAAGAGTATTTCTGCAGTTCCTCTCTTGCCTGCCAGAGAGAATTCAGAGTTAAAAATTTAATTCTTTAACAAACTAATAGTTTAAATTAAATTCTTAGCAGACAAATGCCACAATGGACAAGTCAGGGTCTACTATTGTTTCCATTTTTTAAAAACTTGGCTCCTGATGCCTTATGATGATGCCTTACAATAAATATGTCAGATAACGTTAAGGTCTGTGTGAATTTAAGCAAGAGCTCTTTTCCTATAAATCAGATAAAGATTAATGAGTTACAAGAAGGGATGCATTTCATTCTATAATTTTCTAACTCCATGACAAATAAGTCTCAGAGGCCTGTTACAGTAATCTTAACTCATTTGGTGCATGGGTAACATTTTAGAATATCTTCTATTTTAATCATTTCATCATTTAGACTGAACTGCTTTACTTGGTGAAAAGAAGTAATTTTAGTCGCTTTTACTCTTGAAACAACTAAGGTAATGTTATTGAGAGGTTGTTAAATTCTTCTGCTAACCATCCACAAGGCTGACACATAGTCTGAGTCACTGAAATATTGAGCAGCCCGCTCCAAGTCATCAACAGAGGACAGAAACTCCACATAGTTTTCATGTAGAAAAGTGGTGAAATATTCTCCTGAAACATGGGATTGTGAGGCAACATCCTGGTAGATCAAAGAAAATAAAAATAAAAATGTACAATTGACAACATTTTCAAAAAATTTCAAATTTATGAAATAAAAACACTTAGTTTTAAACATTCATGTGTGCTAATTATTATATTCTTTGAGCGCTAGACAAATAGATTCTTGAAGACACAATATAAACTTATTTAAAAGTGTAATAAAAAATAAATGAACAATATTAGAAAAGATAGCAAAAAAAAGCCTTGAAAAATATTGGACTGACCTCTGGATCTACCTTCAACAGGTCTCGTTCATGGATCTTCAAGTGGCTGGGAAGAGATATTTGTGTGAGTTGTTCATTAGGTTCTTCTCCTTTGAATGGATGAGAGTATAAAAAATTATATGCATTATGTCATACATTAATAACTAAGTGCCAACAGAATAATTTATATAGCCTCACAAAAACTGAGCTTAAAATGTGTCTAATTTTGTCTTGCCTCCGATCCAGTGCAACATAATTAAACCTGGGATAAAAACAATGAACATCCCTGGAACTAGAAATGTACTCACTTTTAAAATAGAGTATTTTGCCAACAGAGTGAAACAGAAAGACAGATTTGTCTTTGGCACCAATAACAGATGAGTCAGAAGATGCAACTCTTTCAATGTCTTGTTTACAACTATTCTTATATTTTAACCTTGGTCCTGAGCTCTTGTGTTTATTCTTAGATTTGGATGAGGTCTGGCAATATGTTGATAGATCTTTAGTATCTTTCAAGGTAAAAAAAAAACACAAGGAAATTTAATATTTTAAAAACTTAAGAATAAAATTTAAAATACATAGAATAATTAACAAATTGTTCACTATAAGTTGTGGGAGCCAAATGTTAACTTTTGACAAGCAATTATTCATTTGCTGGTAGTAAATAAGTTACTAATTAATAACATAAATCAAAATATTTTGCTAACCTTGTCTGCAAGCAAACTGCAGTGTATTTAGTGCAGATCTGATGTCCCCATTACTTGAAAGGGCAATAGCTTCTACAACTGTCACTTTTGGAGAGAACATGCTCTGCAAACATAAATAGATTTGGAAAACTTAACTAAAAAAGCAATAGTTAATATTCTTGCTGTTTAATTCCAAGCTTTTTATCAAATAATTTCTGATTGACTACTGTCCCCCAACTTCAGTGTCTGAGGTATTTTCTTACAATCTTACTCAGACAATGAATCAATTCATTGACTTACTAAAATCTGAACATTAAAATATCCCTTAAAATATTTAATTACTGCTGTAAATGAGGATATTATACAACATAAATGAACCAGTGCAACACTAACCTCTCCCATCTCCATACTGGCAACTTTTGTCAAAACTTTAGTGAGCATAGTTGGAGCCACAGGATTAAAGCTGAGGGGGACATATTTTAAAAATTAGTGGATGTTGATGTAAAAACTTTGGGACTCAACAGCTAAATGATAATAGTGAATAATCCAAGCAGCCAAATATTCTTTTTCAGTGTAAAATAATTTGTTTAAATAAAGAATATATATTTTTTTTCCTGTAATAGAGAAAGAAACATTACATACTGAGCGGCAGGCAACTTACAATAACTGCATGAATTGTCAGTTTTCATGATCATTTACTATGTGTTTGAAGGTTTGGACTCAACAAAATTAGCAATAACCTAACCTTATGTTAGTGATTCCAAGTTGATGCTGGAGGTCTTTAGGAAACAACTTTTGGATGCTCACAGAGTTACTGTTGGATTCACTCATTATAAACACAAGAGGACTTTTACCACAGGATTGATATGCTCTTAAAAATGTTGTATAAAAATATTAATCTAAGGAATAACAGCCTTCAACAAAGTTTTTAAAAATAGAAATGAATATAATGTAAGTGCTTTTCTTTTAAAAAGAAAATTACCCTACTAAAAATAAATAGAATTTAGTACCTGAAGATAGAAATTATATTTTGTGTATTTAAATATTTTTATTTTTGTTAAGTTGATTTTTATATCAAGACATTCCTAAAACTAGCACAGATACCTGAGAATATTGTGGAATGGGGCGGAGTCTCTGAAAAACAGGTTTGGCAGGTCCTCAACTAAGATAACAGCATTTGATGATCTGTTACTGGGTTTCCCAGAATCTGGTAGAGACTCCTTGCTTGTAGAGGGTACAAGCAAGTCCAGTGCTCTGTACTTGTTTGCTCTGAGCAGGAAGTTGTGGAAAAGAGAACTCTGGGACTGACTCATATACGTGTCAACACTGGATCTCTCTAGAGAAATATTCCACTAAATACAGTTATGTATTTCCAATTGCACACAATACTGATAACCTTAAATTTCTTTGATAATATAAATATCAAAATAAACTAAAACATTTCATGCTGTCTGTTTTTAATTTTAAAAAAACAACTATTTCAAAGGTTCAATTTTACAAGTGTTATTGATAATGAGCCAAACAATGGCATCCAAAAACACCCCCCAATCAATTGTTATAGCAAAGGGTGAACATCCTATCCTCTAAACAAGAATTCATGTCACATACTTTTTTTTTTTACTATAATCCCAATTAGTGTTAAAACTTCCCTGGATACGCCACCACAAAATGTTATTCAGTCATTTAATTCCTTTTTTAAAAAAATCATGTAATTCTAATGATCATGTGGTGAGACTACTATCAGCCTAGAAATTTGTTCGCAATAAGGTAGGAGTAGACCCGAAAAAATAATTAACAAAACAAAATTTTTATAAAATTGATTTCTTAACTAAATTTCATAAATAAATTCACTAACCTGAGCTATTACTCTCTTTGTATGACCATTGGTCAGCTGCCTGTTCAGAATTGTTGGTCCATTCTTGTATGCTCAGACCTAATTCAGCACACAGCAACTGCAAACAAATAGACTTTCCAGCACCAGGGGGCCCTGTCAATAGCAAAATTGGGGCTGACCTCTAATGGAAAAACAAATAAAAATCACTACTCATTTTTAAAAAAAAAAATTCAAGGTAGGTGATTAATTCCTAGCAAATATTATTTTTCTGACAGTTTTGAAGAACCAATAGTTATTGGCATTGCAATAAAACTTTACTTTAATTCAAGATATCTTAAAACACGAATGCTTGCTTCTATTTTTAGTGATTACAACAAAAAATTAATTCATTAAAGTTTCACTACGTTTCTGTTTCTATTTAATATAAATTCTGATTTCCTGCCATGTCCTTGAATACTTAACATTGATCACTATGAGCATCTAAAGCAAATAAAATAAATTAACTTTAGTAAGAAGAGTAATGAATTACCTTGGGGTTACTAGATGATTTCAATTTCAACCAATCTGCAACTTCCTCTACTTTCTTTTTATGTACAGCCAGATCAAACTAAAATTCATGAGTAAGTAATCAAAACCAAGTTCTTTGAAAAAAATTTACATAAACAAAATGAATTCATGGTTTATAAATAAAATAAAAAAATAATACATTAAACTTTTTAAAAAAATATGCATAATCATTAATTGATCTAAATATATTGTAAAATCAAAGTGCCTTTTTAAAGGAGCAGTCTCTTTTATTTATAAGAATATTGTAAAATAATAATAATAATAATAAAATGATAATTTATATAGCGCTGTATCCCAGCAAGGAGCCAGGCTCACAGCGCTTTACAGGGAAATAACAAGACATATATCAATAAAAAGAAACATTCATATCACATTAACTACATAAATGACAATACGCTATACTCAACACATCAGCTACGTTAATCATTTAAAGAAATGTTGTTTTATTAATTTTGAAAATAAATTTTAAAAAGATGTGTCTTAAGTGCAGTCTTGAATGACTTAGCAGTTGAAATGCTACGGATGTGTAATGGAAGAGAATTCCATTGTTTGGCTGCACAAAAAGAGAATGACCTTTCGCCAAATGTTTTAGTTCTTGTCTTAGAAACACAGAGAAAACCTGAGGTATTTACTGCTGCTATTTAAAAATAAAGGATTCAAAATATGTTAAGTTTTATGTAAAGCAAACAATATTCACTCACTCTAGTGGATGGCCTATATTTCTCTGACCATAGTTCACTACCACCAATAGTCTTTAGTGATGACTTCTTTCTCATTTGCGTTGGTCTGTTTTGCTGTTCAACAGCATCTCTTGGTCGTTTTCTTAAAAGACTTTCATTTGTAAAAGCAGAAACAATGCTTTGTTGCTTTCCTGAGAAATAAAGGTGTAAAATTATTTTTTTTAAAAATAATAACTATAAATAAAATAAACCTAACATTTCAGACAAGCAGTAGATCAGTACCCACCAACAAATACTATTTTCTAGGGTTATTAATGGTTAACCAGCCTTAAAGCAGAACATATGCTGTTTAATCTTGACCAGTTAATAGTTAATTCAATTTACTCTTACGAGAAAATTACCAGGAGTTTACTTTTTTCTTGTGTCAAATTTTAAAAACAACCTTTAAATTGCAATATAAATAAATATGGCATTTTTATATTTTTCAAAATTCATTAATTATCACTATTTTCTTCTTAGCTCGGCTAAGAATCATTACAAATCATTATTCTTAGGTTTTTTTTCATTTCTCTGAATTACCATTACATTAAATTGAAACAATGAAATGTAATTGCTAATACATTTTTTCAAAACCATAAGAGAGAAAATTATTTCCTTCTAGGCTAAATGACTACAAAAGAATAATTCTTCAGTATCTTGCTATAGGAGAAAGAGTAGATCCATTTTAGCATGTTTAAAATTTTGAGTAAAAATTAGGGCTGCAGAAATTAACTATTAATTTCTCAATAAATCTGTAAAAAATTGTATCGATTAAATTTATTTTAATCAATAAAATAGCGATTAAAATTAAAAATAATTAATTATTAATAATTACTAATAGTTACTAGTTTTTTAAAATACAAACTTCACCATTTTTAAAAAAAAAAGATTTTTAAAGTGTAAGCTTTTTTTATAAGGAAAATTATATAATTAAAATTAAACATTTTTTTTTACTCAATTAACAAATACAAAATTTAAATTCATTGACATTATATTGAACTACTTATATTCAAATATATCTCCTAACTAACAATATTATATTTCTTATTTAAAATACTTAAGATATGGGCATTTTGAAAAATGTGCTAAATACTAAATGGGCACAAAATGTGAAGGAAAACAACATGATAAAAAAAGTGATTATGAGGTCTTAGAAAAAAAAATCAAAACTTCTGAACCACTTGGGATAAAAAGCTGATTTTTTAAAAAAAAATCATAAAACAATTTCTATACAGCTGTATTACTTTGTAATTTTTAAATTAACATGAAATTTCCAACCAAGTGCCTAAACTTTAATACGTTATTTAACTTTTTGTTAGTGCTAACTATGTTTTAAAGATTTATAATGATTTTTTTAAAAACGTTAAATAATAAGTTAAACTAAAACTTGTAATATGTTAATTACAAATCCTGATTCTTTAAAAAAAATATTTTAAAATAAAAATATATGTAATTATAATAAGTTTTCAAATATAATTTTGCTACAACTCATTTGACCTTGATATAAAACTTGAGAAATGAGACTTAGCAATATTTTCCATTGTTAATATTAAGTTAATATGCAGTTGTTTTTTTATAGTATGCATAACTTTGATTTCATTTTTAAAGAAACTAAATTTTGTTAAGAATATTGTTATTTTTCAAAATGTCTGACAGACAGGGGAAATAAATCTATACGAGAAAAAATGTTAATTGTCTGTTTTCGTTACTTCTCTTAAATGTTCAGTTTAATGATGTCATACATGTTATTTTTAGCTATAATCAAAATTATTGATTAATTATTCAGTAATTTTCAAATGTTAACGATTAAATTAAAATTAATCGATAACAGCCCTAGTAATAATACTTGCCTCATTTAAGATAAAGTAATGAAAGGGGATTAATTAGGATGTCAAATGTTCAATAGAGAGAGTGATTTTTACGCCTTTGATTTCAATTTTATATGATGAATAATTAGGTATTTCTTAATTAGCATTGTGCTTACTTTTAAAGGTTTTTTTTCCATATTGATCTGATCTGGAGCTCACATTTTGCTTCAATGTATTTGATGCACTGTTTAATAATGATGTGGTAGGTCCAAGATCATCAAAGGAAGATGATACCCACACCATTTCCTTCTGAAAAAGGGACAGTATTAATTGGTTAATATTATCCTAAAATAATTGAAAACAAATACCTAATTTTTTTTTTAAAGTTGCTTTTGATCAAATATTGTTTATGTGTGAAATCGAATGAAATTACATTTTAAAATATATTTTTAATGGGAATAATTTTCTTTATTTCTTCCTTTCAATAGATAAAGGTTTGAGGGACAGCAAAGTACTTTTTACACCGTAATAAAAGATTCTTATTTTAAGATATTTACAAAGCTAGATGTTTCAGTCATAAATATTGCATATTATATGATATTAAGTGATTGATTATAATTCAAATTTCATCAAATTATTTAAATTTCAAACTGTGACAATGCATATGATTCATTTTTAGTAAGAAAATCAAAAAGAAGTTTTGAGTATTAAAGAGTTCCAAAGTTGTAAAGAAGAAAAATTTTAATATTTACTCTGAATACACAAAATTGTTATCCAGTACTAAGATCTAATCAGCCTTTGATTGATGGTCTTGAAAGTTTTAAATATTGATTTTAGTTCAAGCTAAATGATACGATTATTCATTTACTCATTTAAGAGGTACATTTTATTCTACATTTGATCAACTTTAATACATTACACAGATCAAAAGACTTACACAAACTTTGAAACTAGTGAGTGAGTGAGACACTTTATAAACTGAGGACAATTGTAGGTTAGGTTTTAGTCTCAAAGTTAGAGTGTAACAACTTTTAACAAGTTCTAAACATAAAATATAAAAAATAATTAGGCTGTAGTGAAATTTTCTCTAAGCTTTATAACATCACAATTCATAGAAAAGCTATGCTATAAAGATATCCCAATCCAACAATTTAGGCATATTAAAAATTATTCAAACTCTACTTCCCAAATTAATCATCAAATTAAAAAATTAAATAATTAACGTAGCTGTGCACCATCATGTATTTATGTTTTTTGCAATTAGAATACAGTATACCCTCACCTGTTTATGGTTCCCCCTTTGCGGCCCCACATATTTGCGGGTTTGGCTCTTAACCTTTATGCAATCTTACTGTACTGTATTATTATTACTTGAATTGTGAGTACTTATCTGTTGAAGTTTGCCGTAAAATTTGTTCTATTTTCTGTCATGTGCAATACATACGTTGTACGCATAGAAAATGACTTAACAGTGCAGTAATACATTATGGGTAACTATGCTATACAGTGTTACTGTCATCCTGTACTTACTTTAAAAAAAATTAAAATATTGATGCAATAAAAAATTTAAATATGTTTACATTAATATTACTAAATTAGTGAAATTTATAACTGCATGCAATATTACTACGTTATTACTGTACGGGCAACAAAGCCCGTCCAAGGACATTCCACCGTCATTTTGGTGACATTTTGTACCTCCCCTCCAGCAGCCGTCTCGACCGGCCTTAAATATGCATCACGTCAAAAATACTATTATTTGATAGTTATAATAAAAATAACCCCTTAAAAACAAAGCTTTTCACTATAAATCCAAATGCATACCGCACATTTCTGGTTATTATTTTTTACATTTAAAAAATTTGTTTATAAACTTATTAATATTAATTTATTTTGATTTTAAAAAATCCTTACTACACTGATATCCGGATACTATTCAGATCCGGCTGTCCCCTACTTTATTACGACAACAGGAATAGCATTTAACTATATATGTGTTTATAATTATAACTATATTAGAAATATTTGACTTGGGTCACCACTTTCCACGTAAAATTCACACACTATTACAGTATTATAATTAGAATATTTAATTAATAACGTATCACAACAGAATTTAACAAAATTCACAATTTATCTTATCTTATCTTAGATATACAGATGCAGAAGATAATTGTGTCCACAGACCATGAGAGATGATCTGTTGGCAAGTGATGCAGCGGTCACAGGCCACGGCTATAGCGGTTCCACGCATTACCCCAGCCACCTAACTATTGTCTAGTTAGGTACCCATTCAGAGCTGGGTGACTCGGGGACTCCTCAGGCCCCGGGAACAAGTCCTCGCCTTCGCGTGGATTTGAACTCGTGACCATCGGTATGCCAGTCGAGCGCACTACCACTCGACCACCGCGTCCCTTCATTTACACATTAAAAATATTAAACCCCTAGCATCGTTTGACAATAATTGTAATAAAACATTTTTAAACATATATATCAAATAAAGAAAGTACCAGTAAATAAGCCACAGCTCAATTTAATATGCCTATATGAAGATGTGCGCACTGTAGTTTGACAAAATATTTTTGAAAGCGTACCACTCAAAATAAAGTCTTGGAAATAAATACTGCACAAAAACTAACTCGCTTTGAAAATCCGCATTAATTTGTTCAATATGTGATTAATTTTCTTTTTTCTGATTGGCGGTGGGAGTCTATAGGAGTTTGAGGGACCAATCGCTATTGATGACCGCACAGAAAATTGCCTTTTATTACGTATTAAATTAATTGTATTGATGACGTAAGAGTGTCTTTATAAATTGTTATGGAAGAATTTAATACTGTAATAATCTAATAATATAGGTGTTTGAAAACTGCATCCAATATTCGCTGCTTATTGCCATTTGCAAATAAGAAAAGAACTTACTTCTCCACCCCTTCCCAATGAATAACGAGGGAAAACTGTATGAATGTTTTAAATTGAATGCATTTATTGATAAATCTCTAAAGATGAGTCACTATTTTTACATAAAGCTCTGTAAGCCCAACTGCTTTCTGGAGTATTTTGCCTGCTAAAATATAAATATCAATTTATTATTATTATTTATTAATATTTATGAGACACTTTCTAAATTTTCTTGGTCTCTAGTTTCTATTATCGCACTATGATTATGAGTATAACTTTAACATATTTTATTATTTGCACAGCAGTGGGAATATTGTTTAGCATTATTCACACAGTCACGCATGCACATTGATGTTTTATTGGTTATTTATACTTATACTAGATGCATATCATGCGCCGCAGATTTGCTCATAGATAGTGCAAAGAAAGTGTGGGGGGGGGGGGGGGGG
>MUZC01002921.1:350063-375684 GCA_002072015.1 Radix auricularia
AATTATTTTAGGCCTACATTCTTGCGATTGTGCGCGAATCGTTGCTTGAGGATTTTCATTTACGGCTTTAGGCTTTAAGGTATACTAAATTTTAATGGATCGGCATCACTTACACAAGTATACTATAGTATAGCCTATAGCAAAATCGGCTGATATATTTATAATTGGTAGACCAATATTATATTAAAATTAAATCTATTTAAATAATTTATTTAAATAAATTTAGCTTTTAGAATTAATGCACACACAAATATTATATATGCGTATACAATATAAAGAAGAGTTTGTTAAGATTTAATTCTTTCCAGGTGTCTACTGCAAAGAGTGACTAAAACTAGTCGTAGCAGAAGTTGCGTATGTCGTAGCACTAGTTTCCTGACTAGCGCTACGACATGTCGTAACGCTAGCAACATCCGACCGGTTCGTCTGCTGTTACGACATGTCGTAGCACTAGTTTCCTGACTAGCGTTACGATCGTAACGCTAGCAACATTCGACCAGGTCGTCTGCTGCTACGACAAAATTGTCGTAGCGCTAGCCACATCCATAATGTTTTAGCTATAATAATATAATATAATATTAATAATAATGTGAGAGAAACCAGAATGGGAAGTCAAAGGGAACGAGATGCCATAATGTAATATGATCATACTAGGGAAAAAACAACAAAAAAAATGAAGTATTGGATCCAATCGACAAAGCATGGGATTCCATTATGCAACGGGATTGAGGGAACGGGGATTCTACTAAAAACGAGATTCCATGCCATGCCATAATCCAAGGGATAGCACTGAGCTATGACTGCTATGTGATCCTATTAAAGTATAGTATTTTATAGGGGAAGGGGATTTACTTCATGAATTGCGCAATGCCTTCCTTATGGAGCATGTAATTGCAAAAATTAGAGCATCAAACAAAAATGGGATCCCTTTATGCAATACTGGCAATAGGATAATATTTAGCTATGTGATCCCATCAAAGTCAAAGTATGTTTGCTTCACAATAGTTAAAATTTACGCTGAATTTTTAAGTCAATCCAAAATTATCAAGTAGTCTGACTGTATGTATGTAATAAGTTTTCGAATCGTTGTGTGTAAATATATTTAACAATAATTTCATGTATTTACATCGACATGTACTCATTTAATTATTTGTTCTCATACACACATTGACGTTCTCAGAAACATAATAATATTGTGTGTTTATTATCAAAAGTTTAAATATAATGAACATTTTAAATATAATTCAACTAATTTTGTTTCTCTTTATAACAGTTTTGACTTTTGAAACTTATATTTATAGAGTAGTTTGTAATAGTTTGTATTATCAGTTTAAAAATATTTTTGATACTTTAGTATTTCTCACTAGGCATAATAAGTATAATAATAATTGCCATACTGACTCAAATCTCTCATTAAATTAAATGGCTCTAAAAACAATGGATAGTACTGCTTATAAAAAATGGATCCTGTTGGAATGTATATAAGCAATTGGAAACATTTTACCAATGGACTATAGTAAATAGGATTTGCACAGATAAAGTGACATCAATGACTGCTAGGCTTTTTTGTTTTAACAACAGGATCATAAATGGGCTTGAAATCTCAAATGAAGTATGGGATCATATGAGGGCAAGTGATTCTATAAAAAAAACAGGATCACTTTATACAATGTTTATACAATATGTATTTTATGGAGGGAAAGGATTTTATATAGGGATTGGGATCCCATTACACAATGGAATTATAATGGGTCTGTAATCTGAAAGACATGTGGAATCATATGAGGGAAAGGGATTTGACGAAGAATGGGATCCCATTATTGATCAATGTCATAATGGGTGGGGTTCAAAATGGGATCCCTAATACTGGCCTGTGAGAAGCCGGGTATATCAGCTAGTATATATATATATATATATTTGATTTTTTTTTCTAATTGATTACTAGTTAAGGAAATTTATTTATAGATGATAATAGTATTGAGAATAGAAAAAAATCGTGTCCATAATTATAACCAGAAATAAGCAATTTGTGATCACCAAAGTTCATGAATATATTATAACCTCACCTCCTTTTAACTTTTAATGTCTGCATATTTGTTTGTGATGAAAAAAAACAAATTACACAGACTATTTGTGTAAGGAAACAATAAATTAAAGCTTTATTATCAACTAATACAAATAATGGTAGACGTTTCGGCTCATGCCTTCATCAGTACAAAAACAATTACATGTACTTACATATATATTAAAATTAAAACATATTAAAGTCTATGTGATAAAATGAAAAGAAATGAAAGACAAAAATAAACACGGACATAGAATATAAGAAAAAGGAGGAAGTTGAAGTATCTAAAGTAACAGTGAAAACCACAACGGGAAAACGATTTTGCAGTCATGTAAAATTGTGGATTTGGTTAATTCCATATGGAGCCAACGTACCAAATCGTTTTATGAGTCTATTTTCCATGTGGACTCTATCATGGGTATTGGTTGCATATAAAATACCAGTAACTACAATATCCAAAATGCCATCGTGGTCAACACTGTTAAAATGTTTAGACACAGGACACTGAGCCTGTTTATTTATATTGTACAGGTGTTCTCTAAACCGATCTCCAAGACGACGACCTGTCTCACCCACATAAATTTTTTTACATCTCTTGCAAATAATTGCATAAATCACGTTGCGACTGGTGCAAGTGAATCCATCTTTTATTAAGAATTGTTCAAGAGGGAAAGAAATTTTGTTAATTTCAACCACATATGGACAAGTATTGCAACGGTTACGGTTGCAACCTTTTGTTCCAATATGTGCTTTCATTGTGGGAAGGTGACTTCTTACAAGTATGTCTCTGAGGCTTTTATCTCTCCGGAAAGCAAAAAGAGGAGGTTTTTTGAAGACCTGCTGAGTTAGAGGGTCAGCCATAAGGATTGATCGGTTTTTGAGAATCACCTGGCGGGCCTTAAAATTATGGGGATGGAAAGTTAAAACAAATTTGCATCTATCACATTGATCGTGAACAGATGATGTAAATGTGTCCTGTCTGGTCATGCCTTTAATTCTATTGACAGCTGATGTTAAGATTGTTTCCGGGTATGACCTCCTTCTAAAAAAGTCCAGCATCTCATCACTTCTTTCCAAGAAGTCTGCCTCATCACTGCAGAGTCTTTTAAGTCTTAGTAGTTGTGAAAATGGGATAGAGTTCCTACACGATTGAGGATGGGACGATGTATATAGAAGGAAACTATGGCTGTCTGTAGGCTTGTAAAAGATGGATGTTGATATTTTGTTTTCTTTTAATTTTATTTGTATGTCCAAAAAGTTAACAGTACTCCTATGAATAGTTGATGTGAATTTTATTGAAGGATGGAAGCCACCAATGAAGTCAATAAAATTTTGCAATTGCTGCATGTCCATTTTGGTTATTCCAATACAATCGTCGATGTATCTCTTGTAGTACTCTGGACAAATACCTTTGTAATTTTTATTCCATAGGTGTTCCAAATGGCCCATAAATATGCATGCATAACTTGGTCCCATTTTTGTTCCCATGGCAACTCCACTAATTTGATCAAAAAACTGTCCGTTGAACTCAAACGAGTTTAAATTTAGGACCAGCTCGGTCAATCGTAGTATGGCACTTGCTGGGAACTTAAGATTTGCCTTCTTGTTTAGAAAAAAGGAAATTGCAGAGAGGCCATCAGCATGTGGAATTGATGTGTACAATGAAGAAACGTCCATTGTAAATAGGAGGTGATCTTCATCCGGTAAAACCAAGGAATCCAGTGATTTTAGCATATGGCTAGTGTCCTTAATATAAGATGGTAAATAGACTCATAAAACGATTTGGTACGTTGGCTCCATATGGAATTAACCAAATCCACAATTTTACATGACTGCAAAATCGTTTTCCCGTTGTGGTTTTCACTGTTACTTTAGATACTTCAACTTCCTCCTTTTTCTTATATTCTATGTCCGTGTTTATTTTTGTCTTTCATTTCTTTTCATTTTATCACATAGACTTTAATATGTTTTAATTTTAATATATATGTAAGTACATGTAATTGTTTTTGTACTGATGAAGGCATGAGCCGAAACGTCTACCATTATTTGTATTAGTTGATAATAAAGCTTTAATTTATTGTTTCCTTACACAAATAGTCTGTGTAATTTGTTTTTTTTAATAAAAAAGCTTTATGCAGTCCTATTCTGTTTGTTTGTGATGATTGATTTCCTCTTTTTCATGCTCTAGTGCCTTACCAAAGTATATTTTTTTCTTTAATAGACATTCTAGTATGTGCTCAGCTGCTGCTTGATGGAGAGATCATTTGGGGATGGCTAATGGTAGCACTTATTGCTGTACCAGCTGTTTTGATGAACTCATTCAGCTTAGCTTGGCATGTCCATGACAAAACAGTGACCCCTTTAGTGCTGATTTCACACCTTTTCTTACTTGCACCGGTCCATAGGTAAACTACCAGATTAATGGCTATAATTTTAAAAAGTAAAGGATTAATAAAAAACTAAATGAATTAATAAGAAAGAATTTTTAGTCTTAAAACCAGCAGGCAATTTTTAAAAAAAAAGTTGTTGTCATTATTTAATGGTATTTCTTTTTTAAAATCATGTAAATTTATTTTACTCTGAAAAAGCAATCTTATAGCGAAAATGATTTTACTTAATTTTTTTTTTTTTAAAATAATTTTTCTATAAATTTTTTTTCCATTAAATTCATATTAAAAACGTTTTTTCACCAACAGGTACATAAAAGTCATTTGCAGTGGCATCAAATCCTTCAGAACTAGAAAAGCTGCACTTACACAACAAGCCTTCAGGGAACAAAGTGATGCTGCAATTTTGCGACTTTTTGAAGCTTTTTTGGGGTGTGCTCCACAGCTTGTCCTCCAGTTGTACATAATGCTCAATGGTAGAATAGTGGGCTGGATAACAGGTGAGAAGCAATACATTTGCACATTAACAAGTAACTTATGTTTACCACTGTGGTGATTTTCTGGATTATATGTATTTTTTAAAAACAATATTTGTAAATATTATGGCTGTTAGTGTTTTTGAATTTGGCTCAGGTATAAAATGTCAATGTCACATTAATGTGTCTGAAATCTCTATGCTTATGTTTTGTCTTTTTCACTAGAAAATAAAAGGTTATTTAAAGTTAATATTAATTTTTTTTTCTTAATTAAGATTTAAAAAATAAAATTAATAATCTTTTTTTAAATTTTAAATCCTCGACTGCAATTGTATAAATAAAATACACAAACAAATTGTGTAATAAAAACAATAAATTTAAGCTTTATTATTTCACTAATACCAATAATAAAGCGCAAATTTGTTGTTTTCATCAGACAATTTGTTTGTGTACTATGTATTGTATTTAAATAGTTCATTGCAGTCCTATTCTATATAAATAATTTTCAACTTAATTATCTTTTCAGGAATATCTGCCGTCTGTTCCTTGATCTCACTGTCATGGGCAATGACTGTGTATTCAGACTCACACAGGCGAGCACACAGTGCCTTCTATCGACACAGATTAGTCAGACTGTTGTTCCATTGGTTGTGGCAGCTTTGTATGACAGCATCTAGAGTCACAGCCTTTGCATTTTTTGCCAGAACTTTCAATCAATGGGTACTTGCAATGATGGGTAAAAAATGATTTATATATTTTTTAAAATAATATTTTCCTTTGCTTCTTTTAACCATCTTTATATTGTAATTTTTTCCTTATTTTCTCATACAACAATATTCTTCCTGCTATTTCATTTTTCCATCAAAATTAAATTTTTAAACACATAGTTTTTTAAATTAACCCTTAGAACCCTGGGTTCATCAAATCCCTTTAATCTCCAGTTCCCTGGGTTTCTCTGGAACATTCATAGAGTCTAAGACTGATATTTGAGTTGGTCGAGACTGATAAATTTATTTATACTATTTGAAAAGAAAAGAGAAGGAACTGGTTTATTCAAGAAATATGGCACATAAGAAACTAATAAATATTAATCATTTATTTTCCCAGGTGGTCATTGGCTGATTGCATTTGTTTGCATATCAGTAAGAGGTACAGACTTTGGTAAAGGTTGCTTGGAGAAGTGGATGTTCCGTTTATGCTGTGCTTTCATATACATTTTTGTCTTTCTGAATCTCAATGATGGAGCTTCACGTTGGAGGGTTTCAACCTATTATGTTCTGGTATTATTAGAGAACACTGCTATGGTTGTTGTTTTTCTTGTCCTTGGTGATTTCCCAGAAATGATTTTAGTTGCCTGTTTGGTTGTTTTTGCTGGATTCTTTTTAGGTAAGCACTCAAGTTTAAGTTAAACCATCAGTATCACTTATCTGAACAAGGTCTCAATCAAACTTGTACAGCCAAATTTAAAGAAGTTCCAATATGTCTAGGAGTATTCAAAACATAGTTGTAATAATCCAAAATGGGATAATAGAAAATGAATTTAATTATGGTAGGAAAAAAAAAGTCTTCTAATAGCATTGCCTTATCAAATTTATTACCTTTTCTTCTCCTTTTTCAGTTTATTTTACAATAGCTATTTAATATTTGATTCTTAAATCACATATTTTATTATTAAATTCTAGATCTCTAAATTATTTCAAAAGTAATCGTGAACCAGATTTATTATGAGCCATTTCAGAAATAAAAAGACATTAACAATTATAAGACATAATTGTTCAATGAACAATAACCATGCTAGATGTGATTGTTATTCTGTGTAGTGTTTATTAGAATTGTATTTTAATCCAGGGGTTCTTTTTATGATGCTGTACTATGCCTTCCTTCATCCATCTGGAGTCAATTTAAAGAGATTCTTACACCCAAATGCCAGAGATCTCACCACTACATCCATTGTGAGCATTCATGTCTAAATTGTTGTGAAACTTCCTAATACATTTTGATATATCCTCATATTAAAATATAAGGGACTAGATGGCTTATTAAGCTCTTAAATTGCCTTTATTTAGTAGTTAGGTTTTTCAAGAACACATTTACTAATAGGTATTACTCTTAACCATTTTTGAAATATTGAAATGTAATTCGATTGTAATTGAATGCCAATTCCAAGGATTATCCATCAATGGAATAGTCAAGTCTTGCTCAAAGTCATTGTTATGTTATATTGTTATTTCAGGGAGGAACTGGACCACAGATATTCAGTATAGAATCTCCAAGGCCATTGACATCACTAGAAGAGACAGCCATTAATATGAGCCAGGCTGTTGGCTGTCAGAGTGCAACCACTAGTGGTCAGCACGCTTGGCCAGGTGACCAACCGTCTGTTACTGTGCACCAACCAGATAAAAATGCCAGGTTGTCACAACTGGTTCTACAAAAAGCCTGGCAGAGTGGAATGATCTCCTCATCTGGGAGCTCTTCCACAAGTTCACTTGTCTCATTGAATGACTCCTTTGACTGCCCTAAACGCACTCCCTCTGTGAAGTCTGCCCATTCACAAAACTCAGCATCAAGTGGACATAATCTACTTCCACAAGTTCAAAAGAAAACTGATGAAAGTAAAGATTTCAAAGCATCTCTTAAATATGAATGTGAAAGTCTTCAGTCTGTTAAAAAGGATGCAGCTAATGTTCATAAAATTGATCCAAATTTCAACAATACTTGCCTTCCAAGGAGTCCAACAATGAGTCCCAGCTCATGGATGAAGTCCTCAGACTATTCGAGACAATCGATAGTTGTAGAAGACTTTACAGTCCTGGGATTCGACGACTCTTCTTCTACGGATCAAAGAAACAGTGACAGCAGCTCATTCCAGAGCCACCCCAAGAACAGGTCACCTCTGAATGTGTCCGTTTTGTGGAAGGATGTTCACAGCCATCTCAGGGCAACCATTGCGGCAACCATTGCTGCAGCTACTGGGAATGCTTCATCTTCCAATGAGGGAACGCCAAGAAAGAGCCAGTCAACGTCTTCCTGGAATTCTGGAATATTATCTGGCCCAGAAGACAGCCACAATTCAACACACAATGCTGAGTCTGTTACTCACAACACAGCATTTATAGACTCTGGAGCCAGTTATAAAGAAAATGAGACATCAAAACATGGTGCTTCTAGTTTGAAGGTTTTACAAAAGGATACTATCATCTCCTTGCCTGACATATTAGAGGCCTTAGACCAGAACCAAGACTCTGATTTGAGCAATGTTGATATAAGTTTTGAGAAGGCTTCAGGGATTTCTGCAACTGCTCAGTTACCTCTAGGTCTTTCAGACTTAGAAAAGGACCATACACTTTCAGCTGATTCTATGAAGAGCTTAAAGGATATCTCAAGACCAAGTTTCAGTTCTCCCCCAGAAGATTCAACTCTAACTGCCAGTAAATTAGGAGTTCAAGAACCTACATCTTATCTCAAATTGCTGAAAACTAATTTCCAAACCAATCAATTGCCAAAAACTGATTCACCTCTATATACCCCTAAGAGCAGTGATGATAAGCCAAGTGAAAAGGGTAATTCCCCTTTTACAGATCAAGAACTTGCGTCTGTCATGGCACACTCATTACAAAGTTATGCAGGGGCCAGCTCATCCATCGATTCAAACAACCTTGAAAGAGAAGGTCTCGCTCTAACAATGGAAGACCTCAGAATCAGCAGAGAAAACTCTCCAGAGAAAAGCCCATTCTCAAATCGCCTTAGCGCTGACGGGAAGAGCCGCAGTGCATCGTCGCTCTTTCATGACAGCACAGAGTCTTCACCTGCCAGCTCTGCGTCTAAAATGAACCAGTTGATGAGTGTTAAGAGTTGTGAGTCAGATCTGTCACCCAATGCTTTTAAATTATTGGAGCTTTCCCCGCAAATGTTGGATAAACTGGGTCAGGACTATCCACATGTCCATGCGGTTGCTGGGGAACCAGCAGTTTTGATTCCCCGCAGCCTGGCCCTTAAGTTCATCATGGACTCTTATGGTCAGTGCAGCCCATCATCTCATAAATCATTTCAACATAGTTCCAATCATTCTTCTACTTCAAACCAACATCCACACATGCCAAGTAACAAACAAAGCAAAGAATCGTATAAACCTCAATTTGGCAATGAAAGCAGAACACACTCAACAGAAGTTGGTGCCAAAAAATCCTCAGCTTACGATAGCAAGAAAAATTTTCACATTCACAGAATCGTAACAAATGGAGACACTGTAGGTGTTTCTCCACTAAGTTCACCGAGGTCCCCACTACAAATCCATGAAACGCCAACTAAAATCAAATTGAGGGCTTCAGTTTCTTCAACCAAAAAATTAAATGTTTCTTTCCCTGATGTCCCAACTGAAGAGTCCTCATGGCGAGATAAAACTGGTTCATTGTATATAGAATCTGACTCAGGGTCTGAGCGTGATAGGTATGTTGCTGGTCAGTATTGTCCTCCACTTTATGGAAGCAGTATACCAGAGATCGGTGTGATTCATAAGAACCCAGAACACAGAATGAGACATTCAAATAGCTTGGGAATTTCCCCTAATACACTTGGAGAGGCGATGCGGCCAAAGTTTAAGCAGAGGAAAGCTGACCATAATGACACAGGCTTTCTGAAAAATTCAAGGCTTTCCCATGTAACTACAAATCCTAGATTTGAAACTCTAGACAACTCAGATTTGTTAGGTATTCACCAATCAAGCAGAGTTCCTAGATCTGTCAAGCTTTTTTCCAATCATTCACAACCAACTCTTTGTTATAACCCATCAACATATAGAAGCAATGATCACTGCCAACTTAGATCTAGGGAAGAGAGACCCAGAAGTTATAGTCAGTGTCACAGTGTAGAGACTTTAACTGATGATGAGTTACAACAGTCAGCACAGCATGTCGCCGAGTATTTCAATGACGCTTTGGAAGCCACATCCCTAAGCCAGTGCCATCGTCTAAAACCAAATCAACATCTCTCTCAGCCACAACTGTCAATCCATAATCAGCGCCAACCATTGCAGCGATTGGACAACTCTCCAAAGTTTTCAGGTGAACTGCCCACCACTTCCTATGTTGAAAAATGCCCAAATGTGTTTCTTGAAGTGTCGTCTTCACCAAAATTTGCTGCTGAATCAAACTTGTCCTTTAGTTCATGGCAACGACTCCAACAACAGTCTGGCAATTCATCTGATCTTACTGCTACATTTTTTAGCCCTATGAAAAATGCCAAAAAAAGTGTACACTTTGGAGCACCTAACCTTTCAATTTCTCCAGGAGGATCTCCCAGACAGGCAAAGTTGTCATTCAGTCAAGAAGAACTGAGAAGACGTTCCCATGATCCAGTAAAACAAAAGTTAATGTTTGAATCCCATCCGCGCCCAGACAAACTTGAAAGGTTGAGGTCTAGACCACCCATGTCTGATCGATCCACATCGAAGGTTGTATATGAAAGTAAAGAACAAAGATCAACAACAAAACAATACAGACCTGAAAGATAGTTTCCCCCCCAAAAAAGACTATGCTAATATTAATGTAGCATTCTCTGCATTTATGAAATTACCAACTAAATGTATCTGAATGGTGCATGCTTTTGCAACTTCAGAGTGTAATTTACTGTTATTAAGGTCTGGATAAAAATATTTATGTTGTGAGATTATCATTTTATGTAAGTTGCAAAGCTAAAAATGGATTATTTTCTTGACCTGTGACTAAATATTTCAAGTATTCCTGTTATGAGTTTTTAAAAATACTAAAGCAAGAGATAGTGATTTAAATATGTATTCATAACAATTCGTCTTGTATTTTTAAAAAAAACAATGTAAATTATCTTTTTAAATTCATATTGTCTTTTTTTTTTCTCACTTTTTGTTGAATTTGTTAATAAAAACTCAAAAGTCCTAAGAATAACATTTATATTTTTACTGTTTAACTTTCTAACCACATTTGTTTTATTACATCTGGATTGCTCATTTTTTAAAAAAAAATTGTTTTAAGCTTACATACCTGTTCTGTAAAGATTTAAGTTGTATATAGTTATTTCTTTTTAGATTGAAAATGATCCATTTATGAATGTTAATGAAATTATAAATGGTGTAAATTTTACAAACACTGTTTTTGTTGATAAAAATATTAAACGGGAACCAAACCTTTATTGTCATTTATATACTTAATTTTTTTATTTTTTTTAAAATCAGAACTTTTAAGACTCTGATCACAAATAATGATTTTACGAAATAAAAATAAAGTTATACTGTTAATATCATATTTGTAACTCTTTAAAATAGTAAATCAGGTATACATTAATTTATGTGCAGGAGATTGGATTTAACAGATATTATAATTTTATCAAGTAAACTGAGATTAATAATTACTTCATTACTTTTTAAGTAAACATTAGTTGTATCTTGAACCTATAAAAAGTTTTAATTTTGTGAATCATTAAGTATACTGTCACTCTGCCTAGTCATTTAAAATGAAAACATTTTTTTTTACCCTTAAGTTTGCAATAATTTTTGTTATTGTTTGATTAATTACATCTATTTGTAAGATGTATTTTATTTGTGTATACTTAAAACAGGGTATTATTATTGACTAGTACTCAACTCATTTATACAATCAAATTTTTTTTATACCTAATAAAATTTTATATGAACTTATTTTTTGTAAATTTTTACTTGAATACTGACTGTTATTTTAACAAATAAATAAAATGACATTAGTAATGAAACAAAGTTATGTGTTTAAAAATTTATTTTGGAATTCATTCCCCAATAATAATTACATTATAAACAATTTCATAATTTATTTTAAATTATAAATACCAACATTTTTTCTGACACTAAAGACCAAACATCAAAGCCAGTTCATATCTTTATGTATGTACAAGTTGTTTTTTTTGTTAGTTGTTTCTTTTGGACCCTGAAACTGAAAAGGGTTAACTGATGGAAAAAAATCACTCTAAATATTTTACAAAAATGAATCAAAACATACATTGATGCATATATTCCCAATTATATAAAGCAGGCACTGTTTTCTTTAATACCTAAAATATTTAATATTTTGGTTTTTTATAATCAGTGTTAAAACCATATAACGAGTGTGATCTAGTCTAATTATATGGGAATTAATACAATATGCTTTTCAATGGCATAAAATATTGCAAAAAAAAATAATTCATTTCAAATATCCTCACACATTTAAAAGTTCAGTGGTATTTATTTTCTTAATAATGTATTTGATAAAATTACATGTTTTTTACTAACAAAGAATGCATATTTTGATACTGAAACAATTGTCCAGATATCAGAATATCCCAGTATTATATGGGAGCTTAGGGTATCAAAGCGTGATGTTTTAACGCAAGATTTAAAAAAAGTTACAGTATCTAAGAAGAAAATATACAAAGTACTGAACATAGTGAATATTTTATTAATATTCTTCAAAATTCTTTTTAATGTACGTAAATACTTACTTAATTAGATAAAAACTGAACAGAAAGAAATATTTAAGTTTAAATGTTAAATCACAAATCCCATTAATGTCTAATACCAGTAATCATTAACATGACATTCTCTAGCCTAATATATTCTATAAATATAAAATGTATGCTTTGCCATAAAAAGAAGGTTCTTTAGAGTCTAATGATATACAATGAAATTAAGGATAGCACAAATTATATGAATATCAACTGACAATATATTTTTTAAAATTTTGAATTTGTATTCTCAATATAACTTTTAATCATTTTAAATGTCATTTCATTGGTTGCCACCATGCAAAACCATATCTTTAAAAAAAAACAAGTAGTAAACTGATAAGGAATATTTTATATAGTGGGAATAAACTTGACAAGTAAACACCATCATTGATTAAATCAGTTTCCATCATATTAATATAAAAAACTTTTGAAATAGGTATTACACACTTTTAAAAATCCTTATAAGTCAAGAGGGTATATCTTGCACAAATGCCACATTTAAATCAGCTCAGTTGACAACTAAATCATCCACCAATTAAAAAAAAATGAATGATCAGTTTAAAAATTAAATATAACCTTTGTCCAAAATGTTATATTTGCTGCATTATAAACAGGAATAACCAAGAACTTAAAACACAGAATGAGAGTAAAGGGTTTGGTGGCTTTACTTTTTCTTTCTTTCCAAAAACACTTAACAATGGTGTCTATTTAAATAAGTCATTTTACTCAAACCACTAAAATCAAGGAATGCCCAGTTGAAGATAAAATGACAATATAAAGAAAAGGTCCAGAAATTCACAGCCATGTTATGGTTTTAGCTCTGAATCAAGTCATTGACTTCTGTACATACAAATATCAACTGTAATGATTCTAAAACTAATAAAATTTAATGTTCAAAGTTTATTCAGCAAACATACAATTATTATTTTACAGTAAACTTTCAATTTGTAGCTTTATCAATGCACTACCTTTTTATGGTTATCTTACAAATCAAGAAACTTGCTCAAGTCTGGCATTAGCAAAAAAAACAATAATAATGCTGGTGATCAGTTTTAATCAATTTCAAATACCATTCCCTTCCCCCCCCCAAAACAGACAATCTTTTAATAAAAAATAAAACCAGATCATTATTAGAGACCAGGCAATGCACTGAAAACAACTCAAACAAAATTTTATTACATATCAGAGTTGTACAAATTCAGACAGTAAATACATTACTCAGTTTCTAAAAGGACATTCAGCAAGAAACCATTTTTTATTTTACAGAAGAAAACATTATTGGAACCCTTAAAGTTTATTTCCTGAAATCTGCACCATTTTTTAAAAACTTCAGCACTATCCTTTATTCCCAGTTTTCCCAGTCATCCTGAAATGACAACACAACAAAATTCAATTAGTTCTCACTTAATATAGAAAACCATGTATATTGAGTGATTGCAATCTTATAACCTGAGCTACATTTTTCTAGGATTTATTCACGTAAAGATTTGTGAATGAAAATAAAGTTAACTCTTAAAGTCGCAAAGCGTTGTAATGTGTCTCTTCCCGCTATCCGTAATGCGTCCCTAGATACCACTCTCGTTAGAAATGAGATCTCAGAAAGTAAAAACTCTTCAATGCTTGAAAAATGATGTATTCGACTTCCGGCAATGGCGGCCGTTGCCCGCGCTAGTGTTATCGCTCGATTCGCGATGTTTTTTTGGTAGTTTGAACTTTTTTTTTCCCAAGATACGTTTTCGCTATACTTAATTACTAAAATAATAGTACTAAACTACAGATAAATATTGTGAACTCAGTACTGTCTTTTGGATGCGTAAAATAACCATTTTTAGCCTAAAAAATGAAGTCAGTATGACAATAATATTATAAATGGATTTTACGCAAATTTTTCAGAACCGGTTGAGCGTAATTCGGGAAATCCTTACGGGGCTGAGGCGAAAGTTTATTGAAAACCCTTATGCGACTTTAAGAGTTAATAAAAAAAAAAACACTAAAATTACAAACACTATTTATTTAACAAAATAAATGAATGGTAAGATTTCTTCTTTTAAGAAAAAGTATCTTTTCAATTAATTTTTTTAAAAAGCCCCAAAAATCTCCCCACAATGTTTAATAATAAAATGGCTAAAATCAAATTCTGCAGTTCAATTGTTTATCAATGTGCCAAGTAATGAGAAATTTTTCATGATTATAATTTATACACCAGAAATAGTGCAAAAGAAACACCTATTTAAAAGATGTTTTCCTTACATCAACATTTAAATTTTCACTGAGCCTCTTAGCAATGTCATCTGCTGCCTTCAAGTCTTCCTCAGTGACTTCAATGTCAAAATCTTGTTCCCACTCATCTTCTTGACCTATCTCTGGAAGTAAGTGTAAAAATGTATGGTTAGTGGTACACAAAGCCATATAATCTATTTCATCATCTATTTTTATTATTTTTTAAAGGAAAATATAATTAGGTTATTAATGTAACATTAATAGTCAAAATTTCAAATCAGAAAAACATTGTTTAAATTAAAAAAGAATTTCAAATTTCATCATAATTAATCCAAGAGGAATTATGATCATAGAAATTTTTTTAATCAGATCAAGACAAAAAGTAATTGGTTCAATTATATAATGACAGAATATTCAAATTATTAATATTTTATTATAACATGAATCAAAAGAATATATTTGGCATTTTATGGAAAACAGGATGTAGCAAACCAAAATTTAAATAATATTGCATAAGTTCATGAAGCAAACATTTCACAGATTGAAGCCAGGATAAAAAAAAAAAGGATCAAAAGGTGCAGCACAAAGGGAATTTTGTTTTTCACACAAAATTAAGGCCATCACCCAAATAGTTACATATTTCACCAAGAGTAACAAGTGGATCATTGGACATCCAGTTGAAGATTATTTTTGTTGACCAAACAAAAAATGAGAAGAAAAAATAAATTGTTTAGCATTATTTCAAAACAAAAAAAAATAGATTAACCACTCACTTGTGTCCACTGCAGAGAAATGATACAAAGGATTTAGCAAAAGTAAAAAATAAATAATTATTGCTTTATGGATATGACAGCTTTAAAAATAAATCTAAAAACTTAATGATATGTGAATATGTATAAAATGAGTGCTTGTATGTTTTACATATCAACAGAAAACTAAAAGAATTAACCAAGAAACTACATGAATAATTCACCTTTAGCATCGCTGACATTTGAGGATGTTGGGCTGACCCGATCTCCAACCACAACCATGTCTCCTTTAACTGTCATGCCAATCTCTTTTATGTCACCATTGTTTTCAACATCTTTGGCCACAGTGTCAGGTTCAGTGTCAACGCCAGGACTTTCCACAGAATGGATGATTTGTGGGATGGTGATAGAACTTTGAGATTGAGCGGATTCAATTGTGGAAATGTCTTGAATAGATTCTGAAGGTTGTTGTGAAACCCCTTCTGGCTCTGCTGTCTCATTGATATTTTCAGGAACCTGTTTAGCTGCCAAGATGACACTCTCTTCAGTGGATGCAGCATCTGTTGGCAGTCCCGTGGGTTGGGGAATCAGTGGAAGATCTGGTATTTTAGTGATATCACTGGTAACATCACCAGCAATGTTTTCCTGGCGTGTGGACTGAACTTGCACAAGTGGAATTTCTGGTAATACAGGCAAGGATGTGGCATGTTCCGTTAGCCCATGGGACGATGAAACTGACAAGTGTTCACCACAGTCATCATGTGTACGCTCCAGGATAATTTCAACAACGTGACGACTCTCTGCTTCAACTGGGGGCTGAATGTCATGACTCTTGACAACCACCTCAGTGGCCCCTAACACTTCTACTCCTTGTGGTTTTGTGGCCTCAGGCACAACATCCTGGTCCAGAAGATCACACTGAATTCCGTCATCCGGTATATGTAAGCTCCACAACTCAGCAGAGGGTTGCTGTAACCTGGCCAGGCTGTTGTATTCTTCAGGCACATCAAAACCACTTGCAGCTGTTGCAGATTTCAATTCAACACCTTCTTCTTCTCTAACCACTGTCTCTGGAGAACTGACAATAGTTTGATGTTGACCTTCTTCTTGATCTTTGTTATTTTCAGTGGTGAGATCTGTTTTTATGTCAATAACATTTACGTCCACTGGGTTACTTAGGACAGGATCTATAGAACTGTTTCCTGTGTCATTTTGAGAGGGGATTTCTGTGGTCGGTATAGTTTGGACAGTGTCCACACTTTTTGACTTTGATGGTGCATATGTTTCAGTTTGGCGAGGCATTTTCTCCCAATCACTTTGGCTATCCTCACCACCACTCCAATCTTCCTCATCATCTGGTGGGGGTAGAAAGAAATGAGTTTTAAGATATCATAATCCTTTGATATAATTTGAAAAAAATAATATATCCAAAACAAACTGAATTCTTTTTTGATTGAACTTAACAGAAGCATTCCTTTCCAGCAATATATGAATTATATCTATGGCTTATTTTTTTAAAAAAGTCAATAATTAAACTCAAAAAGTTCAATTTAAACACTTGCATAACTTTTTAATCAAATCTAATCTGTGATTAAATCTACAGAGCTAATCTAAATATAACGAATATGCCGTGAAAAAGGGATAGTGTAATTTCTCATTGACAGAAAGTCAGGGTTAACGTTATTTTCGGTACCGTCCCAACTGAAAGAATCTCCTTTAGTTTGTTCTGCCCTTTTCATCAATGCCTGTTTCCTGGCTTCATCACACTGTAGTTGATGAACACGATAAAAATATCTCTGCCAAAATTCAGCATGTGAGACATCACTGGGAACCTGGAATCAAAATTAACAGAATAAGATGAGATTTTCCCCTTGATCCAGACAAAATAATTTTTTTTAAAATTTCATTTTAAATCTAGATGTTGAATTTTAGCTCATAAATAGATATATCAAACTGGGTACACATATCTATCATGATCCAGAAACAAATATAAGGGTGTTTTGAACTTTACATAACAGATGCGGCTGGGGGCTTTAAACCTTAAATGCTATTTTATCAATATAAACTGTATAGATATAATCTTAAACATTGGCAAAAAATGGATTTAGTGCACAAAAACTTGATTACCTATATAAAACTACTATAGGTAAATGAATGAATAACATCTGCTCTTTAGGCCCTTTTCATTTTTTTTTTATATAAGCAACATAAAAATAACTATAGAATTAGATAACTCCATTGGGTTTTAAGTATTGTCAGCTATATCCTAGGTAATATTTATTTATATATTAGTTGATTTAAAAAATAGACTTAGCATTCACTTCAATCTGGGCTTATCTAAAATGTTCCAGAAAAATGAATATTTTATTTTTTTGCTAGATTTCTGTCATTTGTCAACTGATTTTAATAATACAACTTTAATAGTTCTATCCTATTATTTATCAAACTTATTCTTAAATGATGTTCCTATTCAAGGCATAAATAAAAAGCCCTTGATATTAGTGAAAGCGAAGATTTTATGAAAATTAAAAACGCAAAAATTGGTAGAGCTGGAGTTTTTTAATTTCTGAACAAAAGTTTCTGCAACTACAGTCAGAAAAGCAGTATAAATGTTATGATCATAAATAACATATTTTTTAATGACATTGACTTGATCAATTATGCAGGAAATAGATCCTTTTTGCCTGCATCCATATGTTTATAACAATTTGTGAGATCATTTTTAGTCGCATTTTGGATTTTAAAAAATTTCTATTGATAACAAAATAATTGTAAATACCTTTCTTAATATTAAAAATACTTGGATGCCAAGCCAAAAAAAATTAATGAATACCAAAAGTAAAGCAAGAAATAAATGAGAAATTATTTAGGATGTTCCTCTATGATTACTGAATCATTTTTGTAAGACCAAGTCTGTTATAAATTTCCAAACATAAAAGGCTGATAGTTTTGTTTTCTTTCTTGAATTAAAAATCAAATTTTATAATTTAAAAACTTGTAGGTAATAGGTCTTTGTACCACTATGAAAGAAAAAAAAATGTATTACCAATTTAGTGTAGAGAGCCCGAACTTCCACTTTTGAAACCAACAGTTCTGATATTTCTCCTTTATACTGGTCCATGTTAAAACTTTCTAGCCACATGCTGTACTGTTCTGGTGGACCATGGGGAGTGTCCATGTAGGTGCTTGCATCTAGCTGAAGTGCATGCAAGCGGGCCTGTGATGATAGAGTTCCAAGTTTAAAGCTTTAAAAGAACTGCTTTTTACAATACTACTTTTTAAAAGTATAACAAATATATCCAGGAATAATGATAATGGGATAACTTTACACAAATGTTAGGCCTATTTCAGAGGTTAGTTTCTTTATTTTTATCATAGTTTTAAATTAATGAATTCATGAAAAGTTAAATTCTAAAAGCAAAGTATTTTATGCAGAATTTCAACCGAAGCCATAGAAACCAGCAAGAGAAAAGAATATGTTTTGTTATTCATTTAAACTAATGAGGGCTTAATATCCATTTTAAAATGATGATAATCATTTTAAACTCTTGTAATATTTTGAAACCGAGTATTCAAATCATTTGTCGGCCTTGACATACTGCCAAATGAATCAATCTCCCAAACCCAAGTTAAAAGTAACCTTAAAATTTAATTCCACAACACGCCCTAAACCATAACATATGCACAACTTACTTTGCCCCTATCATAAAGTCCACTGCCATCAGCTGCCACCTTCACCTGAATGTAATCATCATCTGGTGGAATCACCAGCACTTTAGAAATATTGTCTAAGAGTGAAGACAAGCCTGCCTTTACCTTGTTAGTGGCTTGAGTAGTTTTCTCTCTCTGTTAAAAAAAAAAAAATTCAATGAGACTTAAGAAAAATGTTAAACAATACTTTAAAGAATAATTATTTGTATAAACTTATAAAAATATTAAAAGATATTCAGTAATTAATAGTGATCAAAGAAAGTAAATAAATATAAATAACATAAAATTACGTTGAGTGAGTCCTTTGTCAACTCTACAGCCTTTTCTGTTTCTTTTTGCATAGTGCATGTAAATTCTGCAAGATCTTTTTTCACAAACTCTAAGGCAGAGCTTGACTGCAAATAAGAAATAAAGCCAATAAACATGTGCATTACTCTAATGTATACAATGCATTGTAGCTAATAGAGTTTATGATAAATTATAAATTTTAAATTTTAAAAACATAACAATAGCATGTTAAAAGGTTGGCAAAAATTGTGCAGGCATTTTTTGTGTGGAAATTCTTTGCAAAAATCTAAAAACTTAAGTCTGTTAGTTATTTATAAATCAATCAATCAACAGACCCTATTAGCTTAGGGGAATCTAATAATATACATCCTGATATTCATTAAGACCAGTTTCATTAAGATAAAATAAAAATGTCCAGTTATTTTTTCTGGCCTTATCTTTAAGTTAATTTGAGTCAGCTTAGTAGTCTTTACAAGAAAAGAAATTGCTCACAATTTTCTATGCTAAAAATTCTGCAAACATATTGTTACTTCTATATTTATGCTGAAAAAAATTGTTATATGAAAACTTTTGTATAAAAAGAGTATAATTACACAATGACATACGAAGTTGTCTGATCTGAAAAATGACAAACTCTATTGCATATTAATTATTATTTCTTTTAGTACAAATGGCTCCGATGCTAATGAAGTTGATAAAGCAGCTACATAAATAATATCCCTAATTATAAGCTTAAATGACACTTAGTGAATGGAAAAAAAAGAAATTATCAAATGAATGCAACATTTTTTCACAAACTATCATCTTACCTTTTCCTTTGCTGTCTGAACCCATCCTCCCAGCCAACTTTCCCAACTGTTCTCACTCTTGTTTGAATTATTATCTCTGGGAATTTAATAAAAAATTTAAACATTAACGCTCTTAAAATTTGCTGGATTTTTTATCCATTGGTATTAGTAATTTCTTAAGTTTTCTCCTTAATTTCATTTTAAAAGTCAATTATTAGAGTGACTTTCATCTTGACATTTGTTTCTTGGCAAAATTAAAACTTTATCATACTCTTCTATACACTGAAAGGTTTCAATGGCATAAGATTGATTGGCACCTTTCCTGATGTAATTTCAGTCTGTACAATGATTTCATGGTGATAGCAATTATTGATGACGTGCATATTATTTATATTATATACCGGAATATGGACAAAGTGATTTGAAGTCAACATTGCACGCATTAGGCTCATATGCTGCCCTGCATCTGAACCCTAACACAACAAAACCGAACTCCGGGGTAGTAAGCTTATAAGGGCTTATTGAAGTTGCAGTTAACCGGTCCTGATTAAACAGGACCAGTCCTGATCTGGGGACGGTAAACCGGTAAACAACCTTAGTTTTAACTCATGCGCAGACAATTATAAACTGATAATAACTATTACATGGCAATGATTCCAAACCAAACATCGGTGGTGACATCAGAAACAAATTGATGTCGCCATCGGATGAGGCAAGGCAAGGCTAAATCCGACTTGCTGTTCCAAAAAGGCTTATATAGCAATAGACTCAGTGCTCTCTTTCTTTGTTATTTAGGTTTAGTTTTAGAATTTTTATTTGTTAATTTAGGGTTAGGGTTAGGTTAAGTTATAATTGTGAATTTAGGGTTAGGTTTAGTATTTTAATAGTTGAATTTTCGAATTTCATTGTAATTGTAACATTGCATATCAACAAAGATGGTGGCCATGTAATGTGGGAACATTAAGTCGGATTTTACCCAAGGCCAAGGCAAAAAATTTGACCCTAGGCATACGCTATGCCATGCCATGCCATACGGCGGCGATACGCAATTATAATAATAAACTTTACTGAATTACTGTCAATACTGTAATTGAAACTTAACCAAAGATATGTAATCTAAGTCATTAACTGTGGCAATTAATAAAAAAATTCCAGACTAGTCATAAATTTTCCAAACTTTCTTGACCTAGCCTGGGGTATGACTGATGAGTCTGATGTTAGGCGACTTTTGTTTTGAATATTTTGATTGATTGAGTTCCTTGAGTCAGTCATGTAGTTGAGGATAGGTAGAAAAAACAACTATAAATTATTACCAGCTATAAACAATTTGTTTTTTAAAAATCTCTTAAACGAAATAAGCCTTATTATAAGGACGTTCATTTGCAAAATATTTTAACATGATATTCATTTATTATAATCAATCTAGCTATTTGTTCGCATCTTCTACAAGTCTTACCCGTCCGCCATTGTTGTTTGTTGTGATTTCTTTTAGTTACTCTCTTACACTTTTGATTTAGTGTTCTTAATGTGACTGTTATTAATTTTGAGTTAAAACTGTCTTTTTAATAAAACCTCATACACTTATATACAAAATAAGTTCATTAAAAATATAAAGCTTCATTTTCAAACTAAATGAAGAAGAATTTTTGAAGATATGTTTTGACGAATTTGGATTAAAGAGTTATTGAAGGGAGGCTACACAAAAAATTAAACGATATTGATATATTGAGGATCTAATAATTGAATAATTATTATTTGATTTAAAATTTAAAAACCACAAAAATAATTTTTAAAAAATCAATTTAATATCTTATTCAATGTAAGAAAAGAAACTTTATATATGAATTTTTATAATATAACCTCTTTTTCAGTCCATGGCGGACTCTAGGGCAAGTTCATTAAGCCACCACTAACGGTAACGAGCAAGGGATTGTGTGGCTAGCACAATGCCCCTGGGGCCTATCCAGTACCGAGGCTCGAGCCCGTGACTCAAATTCTTGTCACGGTTCGGCAGTCCAGCGCGTTACCACTTAGACCACCGTGGCCCATAATTATTTTTACACAACTGTAAAAGGTACATTTCTATGTGGAAAGATATAGGGCCCATAAAGTACGTCACGCTCCTGGGGAGTGGGTAAGAAAGTGCAACAGTTTGTGACAGGGGGAGGGAGGGGTCGAGCCATGTGTGACGCCACACATTTATAATTTTTTTAAATATTTTTTTTTTCTAATTCATTTGTTTATTTATTAATTTATTTTAGTAAAATGAAAATAGCTTTAAATTTTTAAATAAAAATTTTGTGAAACATTTGAATTAGTTTTATGTCAAAAAAAGTATGAAATGCGTATCTTCTGAGTGTGTTGATCATAAGTCTGAACAGGATGCAACAGGACTGATTAAGAATTGATTGATCAGGAATGGTTTGAAAATAAAGTTCGCACCAGTCAACATTTCACTCAAATAATGAATTATCAGGACATAAAATGTTGCGACAAAGAACGAAGCTCATATTTCAACGTTTTACCTCCGAAATTGTTTCCTCTTCTTATCCCAATCAACCAAACAAATGTTGGACTTAGATGTTCAGAAAGAGCAGATGCAGATTCTAATAACTTCCTTCCTTCGTTGTGGCACAAACTCTAAATTTTATTACATTAAGCCGAGATCAACAGGAGTTTTTAAAGAACAACTATATGTTCTTTATTATCCATTTTTGCAGACCACCTTACATTATCGAATTTGCAAAGTATGTCACTTATATTTTCCTTCAAAAAAATGTTGAAGAAGCACGCATGACAACACAGAGCTTGGGCTCAGGACAATGTGCACACCCAAACTGTTCAAGAATCTGGAAGCTCTTTTTCAATTTGTTATAGTTTATCTATATTGTCATGTCTTGAAATAAATACAAATTTTAATGTTAAAATATTTATCTTATCTTATCTTAGATATATAGACGCTCCTTCTATGCAGAAGATAATTGCGTCCACAGACCATGAGAGATGATCTGTTGGCAAGTGATGCAGCGGTCACAGGCCACGGCTATAGGGGTTCCACGCATTACCCCAGCCGCCTAACTATTGTCTAGTTAGGTACCCATTCGGAGCTGGGTGACTCGGGGACTCCTCAGGCCCCGAGAACAAATCCTCACCTTCGTCTGGATTCGAACTCGTGACCATCGGTATGTCAGTCGAGAGCGCTACCTCTTGACCACCACGTCCCACCATTTAGTTTGAGGGAAGGGTGATGTGGCTTTTAGATTAATGGATTTTTTATCTTTACATATCCTTCAGGTAATAATTATAAGCAAGAAATAACAGATACTTTAACTTTAATTAACTTGAAATTAACATTTTGAAAATCTCATTATCATCTATACTTGTGTAATTCAATGTTTAGAATCAGACGGGTTTTTGCAATAAAAGTCATTAATATGCTCAAATTAGTATAAATTTCAAGGCTAGTTATGTCAGTAATGAATAAGGCTAAGAAAAGTTAAGGATGCTGCTTCTACGTAATAATGAGACGAAAAGCCGCGCATTACTTCTCTTCCCTAGGTCCCATTCATACCTTTGAAGTTACAGTGGTGGAACTTAATATTTGGGATTTATACTAAATAAAATTTCGGAGTTTTCTAATTGGAAGATTTTGCTGGCAGTGGCGTAGCTATTAGAGATTTGAAGGACAAAATTCGAAAGCCGCCCGGGCCCTCACTTTAAAGGGGGGGGGGCCAAATTAGAGTCTGAAAATTTTTTACATAAAATATTACACTACCACTAGGGGATGTGGGGCCCCCAAATGAGGTTAACCACCCGGTACCCTCAAAAATTCATAACTACGCCACTGTTCTTTTTTGTTTGTTCCTAACTTTCATTCTTAACATTGCTTCACACTTTTAAGTAAACACATAATTATTAAACAAGCCTTAACCCGTATGAGAGATGAATGAATTATAAGAGAAAATGTGGTTACAAAACCAAAATTTATCATCACTTCTGCATTATACAAGCACTAGACACCAGTCTCAATGATAGGTACTATTTAATTTATATCTTGAGTTGGAAGCAGAGGCGATAAGGGATAAAATATTAATATTTTTCAAATCAGCCAAGATACATTAAGTATTTAGAAATTTTTTTAAAAAATAATTAGGTGGAGGTCAGCCTTAATGGAAAAGTAAGCTAGATGCAGGTTCAAACGAATTTTTAATACCTTTATTGTTCAAAAACTTAATTGATGGAATAGTTTATAATCAATAATAGATGCGTAATAAAAGTATCTTGGTATTTCAAAATGTATTAACATTGAAGAGTGTTGGGAATTTTATGCATAATGTAAATATGTATCCAATGAAGTCAACCAGGAGGATCAGGAAGTAAAAGAACTAAACATTGTGTTGAGACTACTGCAAGCAGCAAGGCTAAAAATACTCTAAAATTTGAAGGTTTTTTTTAATTTTTATTTTTTTTTAAAATTTATTTTTTAAAATTTTCAATTTGGAGTCAGTAAATTAGGCATAGCAATAATTTTAAAAGATCATGCGCGTATCTGAATAGAAAATGAAAATATTGACAAGTTTATTGAAGTCCTAGTCTAGATGCCACTAATAACGATAACGATTAAAAAATATTTTAAAATCTCTCATTTTCGAACCAGGTTATAAGTTTTGAGTAACACCTAAAATGTAAGAAAAGGGAAACTACTCTATAAAATAGAAATTAGGTATTCTTTAAAGTAATGATTAGTAATGTTATCAGTTAGCTTAATACTAATAACAAAACTTCAAATTAAGGGGTGTACAAACTGACACATTTTTATTGAATGTAAAGTAAGTTAAGTAAATTAATTTTTTAAAATCTTTAACAAGTAAGTCTTTTATGAATCATCATAACTTTTAATTAATAAGTACTAAAACTAATTAATTCTGCGTTCTCTTCATTTGTTTTTCAGTTAAGATTTAGAATTTCTATTTCTTAATTTAGGGTTTGGGTTAGGGCTGAAGCGAAGAATCCCGACCGTGACGAAAAGAATGTTCTATAATTCTAAAAGGATTTTCACAAATGGAAGGTTTTAGGGTTTGGGTTAAAGTTAAGCATAGTATAGTATAGCTTTAGAATTTTCATTTTCAGAAAATTGAAGGTTTTAGGCTAGGACTAGGGTTTGGGTTAGGTTTAGTCACGGTATTATAATGCCTGGTATAGCTATAGACTAACTATAGAATTTTAATGTTAGCCTTTTTAAGGACGTGCCATAACAACGTCACGGCAGGGGCGTCGCTAGGGTTGGTGTCACCCGGGGCGGTAGCTCATGGTGTCACCCCTTCAGGGGGCATCCATAAATGACGTCACGCGACGTTGCCGATTCCCCCTCCCCCCCCGCGTCATACTTTGTCACAAAAACTTAGACCCCACCCCTTTTTCCGACATGACGTCACAAAGCTTTGAG
>MUZC01002921.1:401536-412109 GCA_002072015.1 Radix auricularia
TATATATAAATATAAGCCTCTACAGGCCAGCCGGAGTTTATGAAGTGAAATCAAGCTGGAGCCAGAGCCGAAATCTTTTATAAATAGTTCCTTCATTTCTTAAATATAAAATTACATGAATAACAAGAAAGGATTAATCAAATATAAAGCAGGTAATTAACTCAATTTTGAAGAAATGGAACACCAAGTTGTTTTTCTACTTGGCTCTTTAAAAATTAATGTTTTTATTAATTAATTAATGTACTATAAATATAATTATGATTTTGGATTCTTAGACCATGTTTGTGATGAGGAATAAATAGTATGATTTATCTTTGCCCTTTGTAATTAACAAAGCAGTTTTTCAAAACTTTGGAATTAGCGCTTAACGTCTTTGTTTAAATTGAGGTTGACTTGTCCTATTTTCACATCATGAATCATAGTTCTAATACTTCTAAGTAATGAATCATAACCCTACTTAAGAAAAACAGATTAAAAGATATTCTTATCAGATTTAAAGGTTTTTTTAAAAAAAAATTCTTATGTTAACATTTGAAAATGCAACACGTCATTTTGGCTTCTTTTCTCAATTACAGTGGAAATGGTAGAAGTATTAGGTCTTTTCATTGCTTGCTGAAATCTTAAGACATTACACTATAGAAGTCAAATCAAAACATTTATTGTATTGTTACATATTCAACTTGACCAGTGATTCCATTTTGTGCAATGATGGCTCAGCTAACTCTCTTTACATAATATGAAGATGGATTCTTTTTTAAATTCAATTGTACATTTTTGAAATGAGATGCAATTAATAAAATATGGCAGTTCCAAAAAATGAAAACTTTTAGATTTAATTCACCAAAAGAAAAACTTTTTAAAATGTAAAACTCCTTCTGCTCACCAACAAAATTGGGAAGAGCATGGTGAATTTCCCAAACACTTTACTAGATTAAGATATCTAAGTACACCATAACATTTTTATACTTATGAAATCAGGCAGTTATTTTTTTCCCCTCAATTTTTAAGAGATTATTCTGTGTAGGCCTTGTTTGGCTACAGAAGGCAATAATTTATATTAATTATGTTACTTAGCGGTTTATAAGATATGCATTAAATTTAGGGCTGTTATCGATTAATTTAAAATTAATCATTAACTTTAAAAAAATTTTTTGATTAAAGCTAAAAATAAGATGTATGATGTCATTAAACTGAAAATTTCAAGGGAAGTAACAAAAACAGGCAATTAACATTTTTTTATTTAAATATAAGTAGTTCAATATAATGTCAATGAATTTAATTTTGTTATTGTTAATTAAGTAAAAACAATGTTTAATTGTTGATATAATTTTCCTTATAAAACAGCTTATTTTAAAGTTTACACTATTTTACCGATTAAAATAATTTTAATAGATATAATTTTTTTTCACATTAATTGAGAAATTAATCAGTAATTTCCGCAGCCCTAATTAAATTATAATTTTTTGAATCAACATAAAGAAATCTGGCTGGTGTTACATTTGAGACATTTTAAAGACATTTCAAAGATTGGTGTATGAGTGTCATTGTGTTAACAGACTTGTAAAAACATTTTGTGATTTGAATTTTATTGCCTTAAAATTCATGCAATAAAATTTATTTGAAATTACATGAAATTTACAACTTAAGCATCTTTTGTGTATAAAAAAAGTTTTAAGTAGCAAAATAAAGTACACTCCAACAATAGGTGCAACAATTTTTTTTTAAATACATAATAATTGCTGTAAGTTTTATGCAAGAGGCAAAGAGCTCTAGAAGAGCTGGCCTTGCTGTAAAATTAGAAACAAATGTGGGCATTACTGATAAAATAAAAGTGTAAGCCTTTGTATTATTAGTGTATACACACTCTATCAACATTGGGTATCATGATGTGATTAGGGAAGAGATCATAATGAAAGGTTTTAATCCTGTAATTAAAAATGACCTGCAAATAGCAGCTTTTAAAACTATATCACTGCAATATTTTTCAGACTCAAGAGAAATAGTAAAATATAGTGTACATTTCATAATGTTAAGTATTTAAAGAAGTAAAAAAAAAAAATCAATCTTCACATAAAATCTTTAAAGCTTAAGGCAAATACAGTGCACTCCAAACTTTTCACGCTTGTGGCACACTTTTTAGGCATTCATCTCCGTTCATGACAATTGACGTCATTTTTACCAATACTCATATACTTGAGTTTAAAACAATAGATTTTTTTTTAAAATGGGCACAGATGTATTATAAAAAAATGTATGATAAAGTTATAAATATATCTTTGCCATTAATGTAAGCCGTTTGGACAGGCAAAACCTAAAGCTAAATCACTCCCTTCTTACAATACTTACATCTATAAAACAGATTAAATTAATTAATTTAAGCCTTTTCTTAAATTTGTGAAAAAATACCTAATTAAATTATTTTACTCTTTGATTTTAGCATTCTGGGGAGTAAAGAAATCTTTGTTACTATTATTTAGCTAATATCACATTTTAGTTACCATTGGACTGTTTTGGATTACTGATTGAAGTTTCATACCTCACTATTTCCTGACTTTTCTCCCATGGCACAAACCCAGTTATTTTGTGCTATTCCTTGCATGCTGGTGTTTATTTCATTTGAATATTCAAATATGTCAGAAAATGGACAAAATACATCAGCAGTTTATTTGAATTTTAAATTATATACCTCTTTAAAAAAATTAAGTTCATTTCCATCAAATCCTGAACTTCTTTGTTTTGTCAGCTTTTAAAACTTTGACCCCATTTTTTACAATGGCGAAATAATTATAGTGGCTGAAGATGACTGCTTTTAATTGCAATAAAAATGACCATTTGCAGTCCTCCACCAGTTGGTCATTTAGTTTTCATAATTAACTTCCAGTACCCATTATTACTTTATATAGTTATCACTTAAACTCTATTAGAAATGGCATATTGAGTTCAGATACAGTTTGGAAAGCACTAGAGTTGATGCCAAGCAATTTGTCAGAGAAAATGAACAATTTTTTTGTTCAGAACCAAAGGTTGTACTCTACTCATGGTTCTCAAAAATCTCTGTTAAAACAAATAAAGAGTTTCTCAAAATGTTACTAAACAGACTAGGTATTTTCAAATTTCTTCTTTTTAAAAAAAAAATTTAAAATAGTTTTATATTTTTATTTTAGATCTGATTTGTTATATATATATATATAAATATATTAAAAAAGTTTTTAGGTGAATAGAAAATATTTAGGTGATAAGAAAAAACACCAAAAAATACTATATCAGATTTTAAAAAATTAAATGATTGTTAATTTTATGCAATTTTTTTTCTTCTAATAAAAAAGAAAATAGTTTTTGACCTTTTGAGTGAATGGCATACAAACAAATTATTTTAGAATTGATAACATCAATGGAGATGCATTAATAAAATTCTTTTTTCTTAATTCTGTTTTAAAAATGATAAATGTAATAAAAAGAAAAATAATCTTGAATCGAATCAACAAATTCATTGATCTGCCTGCTAAGATCACAGAGGTTGTCATGCACAGAAAATATAAAATAATTTATCTTAAAATAGAATGAATGTACAATCTTAAGTGATGAAACAAATAAATGGAACAAATAACTGCATATTCTCATTTTTAAACTAATCAAAAACCAGTAAACACTAAATATGTAGCACAAGTAACCATTGCCTGATAGTTCATGTAAGAAAAGCTTAACTTTAAAGTGCACGGCTCTTATACAGTCATATAATATGAGCTGTTGGTTAAACAAAAAAAATCAATAAGGGTTCAATAAAATTACTAGAGGTAGTGTAAAGACATTGAAAAAAAAATTAAATTAATATTTTAAATTTTTTGTCAACTTAAACACTTGTTCGTACTACTTCACATTGAAGAATGTATAATTTAATGCAATATGAATAAGTAATACTTTGTTTAAATATAACCAAGTGAAAAGGTTTTATTGCAGCATACAGCTGCCTTTATTACAATTTTCCACTGTGAAATTTTTTAAAATAGCATAGAATGGGTATAATTTTTAATATTTTTTCTAGTTAAACAACAAAGACTAAAATGACAGAACTGGATGAAAATAAGACATTTATTTGAGACTAATCATATTAGCTTGTGATTGATAGGTCAAACTCATATTTTCATGCATAAATTGTGGTGGTGAAATTATTAATCTGATACAATTAAATCCTGTGCACTAAGGGGGAATAAAAAAATGAAGGAAGATCACTTGAGCAAATTGCATCATATAACTTATAACTGAGTTAACCAGATGTAATATACAAAAATCTAAAGCTGCAACAACTTTAAGACAAACTTGCTTTTAACTTGGTGGTGTTTTTTTTTTGGGGGGGGGGGAGGGGGGCCGGGGGAAGAGGGGTGGGGTGGGGGGACGGGGGGGGGGGGTTNAGGGGGTGAGGGGAAGAGCGGTGGGGGTGAGGAGAAGAGGGGTGGGGGTTCAGTATGACCCTACTGGCTGTAGCTAATGCATGGACATGGACAAAAAGCTGTTTTCTCACCTTGCTAATCACATACTTATAATTTGTTTAAAAAATTATATCTTTACAGTAAATAAAAACAAAGATATTTTGTGTGTTGAGTTAATAGGCACGATAGGCAAGCACCTATATATTTATCATCCAATGTGTAGAGGGTTAGCAAAGAAATGTTATTGTCCAATGTGTAGAGGGTTAGTAAAGAAATGTTATTGTCCAATGTGTAGAGGGTTTGTAAAGAAATGTGAAGTTATGTTGCTTAGGTTTCAGCACTAAATGTCCTACAGCTATACGTGGCTTTTGAGCCTTACAATACAATGTAAATGAAATTAATAGCTTTAAAAAACATTTACAAGAAACAAATCAAAGAAACTATTGTTTCAAACAATGGTGTTCAGCTCGGCTGCATGTACCCCAGTGCCTAATAACTCGTTATATTAGCTCAGAAAGTAGCCCCCAAAACACCAGTGTTTAGCCCTGAGATAACCGTTGGGTTGCAAGATTTTTTGCCACTCTGTCATTGACTCCCACATTCACATGGCTTGGAATTAAATTGCATAGCTAATTGGACTTAAAGCTTTTCTATTTTATCCATGCCATACAACCGGTTACTACAACTATAATTGCTGATAGGGTAGAAACTTTTAAATTTTTAAATAAATCATTATTTTTAATTAATATGGTAAACAGTGGTTGTTGATGGTATATGGTGGTTGTTGATGGTAAATAGTGGTTGTTGATGGTAAATAGTGGTTGTTGATGGTATATAGTGGTTGTTGATGGTAAATAGTGGTTGTTGATGGTATATAGTGGTTGATTATGGTAAATAGTGGTTGTTGATGGTAAATAATGGTTGTTGATGGTATATGGTGGTTGTTGATGGTAAATAGTGGTTGTTGATAGTAAATAGTGGTTGTTGATGGTAAATGGTGGTTGTTGATGGTAAATAGTGGTTGTTGATGGTAAATAGTGGTTGTTGATGGTAAATAGTGGTTGTTGATGGTATATAGTGGTTGTTGATGATATATGGTGGTTGTTGATGGTATATGGTGGTTGTTTATGGTGGTTGTTGATGGTATATGGTGGTTGTTGATGGTTTATGGTGGTTTTTGATGGTAACAGGTGGTTGTTTATGGTTTATGGTGGTTTTTTATGGTAACAGGTGGTTGTTGATGGTATATGGTGGTTGTTGATGGTATATGGTGGTTGTTGATGGTTTATGGTGGTTTTTGATGGTAACAGGTGGTTGTTGATGGTAACAGGTGGTTTTTGATGGTAACAGGTGGTTGTTGATGGTATATGGTGGTTGTTGATGGTTTATGGTGGTTTTTGATGGTATATGGTGGTTGTTGATGGTAAATAGTGGTTGTTGATGATATATGGTAGTTGTTGATGGTATAATATGGTGGTTGTTGATGGTATATGGTGGTTGTTGATGGTATATGGTGCGTGTTGATGGTATAGGGTGGTTTTTTATGGTATATGGTGGTTGTTGATGGTATATGGTAGTTGTTGATGGTATATGGTAGTTGTTGATGGTATATGGTGGTTGTTGATGGTATAAGGTGGTTGTTGATGGTAACAGGTGGTTGTTGATGGTAACTGGTGGTTGAATACATGCAATCTCGATGTAAGTATTTAACTACAAATCCAGCAAATAGGTCTACAGTGGTTTGTGTTGTTCTGGGGCTTAGTTCAATGTTTCATAAAAATCACAATAACAAACATGATGTGAAGTTTCTTGAGAGCATAACAGCCAAACATGAAAAAAAAACAAATTCATTGTAAGTAGTTCTTAATCCTATCAACAGGAAGGCTTCATATTTCATGTACTGATCATGTCCAAATAAATAGTTTTCTTAAACCTTGACCATTGGGATTGTCTCAAATTTGGAAATAAATTATCATTTAAATTAATTTTTTTTTTTTTGGGCATTTGAATGTGGTTTTGGGGGCGGGGTGTTGGTGAAAATTAACAATTTTGAATAAATTTGCATAAACTTAAAAATGTGTGATAATAAATCGAGAACTTACATAGCCCTGTTCTCCCAGCCTAAGGCTGGGGTCACCACAGATCATATAAAAAAAACTAGAGAAAAATTATAAATTAAATTTAACAAATTTGCGACTTACAAAATATGATGACATGGATGGCACACAGGAGATAATTTAAATGTCTAACATAAAAAAAATTACAGTAAATGTTATTGAACTTATTGTTGATATCTACAAGCCATGATTAACATGCTGTTACTCTTAATAGGTATAAACAATAGAGATAGACATGGACAGGGAATAGAATGGTGGAAATCACAAATAGAAAACGACATGAAACAAGAGGAAAGAAAACCATTTGAGTATTGATAATCACAAGGATATGAGCTTATATAAATAACCTTTCAAAAAGTTTTATTCTTTTCTGGATGCAAAGTCCCACAAGTCTGATTTTCAATAATCTAATGGGTTATAGATCCAGCCATGCTGTTTCCATAGCAACCAGAATCATGACCGCATAGCTCAGTTCATGTAGTGTATGCTTATTTGACCCAAATTGAACATTTGTATTGTAGATGTAATTGCCGTGATCTAATAAAAGCCAAAACCATTGGAATGCCAATTGAGAAACTTAACTGTATATTCAATTCAGTTTTTAATGATTCCATCATAGTATTTATTAAAATGATGTATATGTTACAAGTTGCTGAATGTTGAAAGTTATGGTTATAGGTAGGATTTACCATGTGTGCCTGTGGTTATAGGTAGGAATTATCATGTGGGCCTGTGGCTATAGGTAGGAATTATGTGGGCCTGTGGCTATAGGTAGGAATTATGTGGGCCTGTGGCTATAGGTAGGAATTATCATGTGGGCCTGTGGTTTAAAGGTAGAAATGTGCAGGGATGAGTGAAAAAGGGAGGTGGTGGTTGGGGGAGAGAGAATCAGTGTTTTAATGCTTAAACTCCTGAATGAATGATACAAGGAGATTTTAAGCCCAAAAAAATGCTTTCCATTTTTTACAAGAAGGTCACTATCTGTAATTGAGTGTATGGCCATGTTTTGTTAGCGTTCCAGGGGTGTTTGGTATGGTTAGAATTAGAAGGTTATTTTTTTAATCGTCCCAAGTCATTAAAAGCAATTACAATTTCTATCACAAAGTATATGTAAATAAATAAACTCAAAATAATATGAAGAGAGGCAGTAAATATAAGAACTGAAAGCAGAAGTTAACACAGGAAATAGGACTGGTGTAACACGGCAAGGAAATACTACAGAGAACTGTACAAAGGTGCAATGCTTACATGACACAAACATGTCTCTCGACCAGGTACAACACGTCAACATCAAATTTAAAATTTATAACAAAAATATAATAAATATTGTTCGTTTTGGAATGGAAGACATGAACAAAAAAAAACAACAACATTTGCTAATGCTGTTGTCTGGAGGAGGATAAAATATAGAAAACTAATTGTTTTAAATCAGGCTTATCTGGCGCGTCAATTTTACACATCAGCCACTTTAAAAAAAAGACAAAACTGTAAGGATGGAGGGGATGTTTAACCCTTTACTTCCTTATGACTTTAATGTATTTGTATTTGCGTAAGTTGATGAGTTGATGTCTTAAATACTAATGTTAAACACAATGTTAAACCATGTGAGGCTATTAACAATGTTTTTGAAGTGTCATATTAGTGTGCCTTACAGTGCATTTCTAAAGTTGTTAAGATCTAATGTAACACAGCCAACCTTGACATAGGTGAATACCACACTTTATAATGTGTTTGATCCAATGACACCATTGACTTGTTCATGACGTGTTTAATGGCAAGTTATCGAGCAAGGTGTTCAGGTGGTAGCATGGAATCACCCCACACAAATCAAGTGCAGGAAATATTCAATACAAAAACTCGAAAACATTCAAGTGCATTTTCATTGACAGAATACTATAGAGACGTGTAAAATATTAAATCTGAATATCCTGATATTTGAAGGATCTCATGGCAAAAAATTGAGGTTAAAGGTTTCCATTTTTTCCAACAATCTTTTCATTGTGAGGTCGTTGATAAAATATAATATAAATGTGCAAGGGACTGCGGTTGAAGACATGTAATGTAAATGGGAGCCATAAAGATCAGAGTATTGATCCTGGGCCTTTAAGAAGTAGAAGACGTAGAATAAGTTAAGGTTAGGCCTGGGAAGAAAGACAAGACAGTTGTACAGGCGCTACTTGACCACGTGACCTTAGATGAATTTTACTGTGAAAATATAGAGTTACACGATTTTTTTTCTTACACTATTTATTTTCTTGGATAAAATTAGAACTAACTTAATTTTTTTTTTCAATGTTGGGAACTAAATTAAGGTTAAGGGTTGAGTGATGTTTTTACCGGAATAAAGCAGGTCAGTATTTAAATTTGCCTTGCAACCAATAATAAAAAAAAAGTATTTATCAAGAGATGCTCTTCGTCCACTGAAGAGTTACATGCATGTTAATTAAATTAAATTAATTGTAAATTAATTATTGAGACATGAATAACAAGTTTTAACAAATCTTTTCTTAAATATGTAAAAAATTTGTAAAAATGATATTTGTGAAAACCTGCAAATTTATACAACTTGTCAAAAACTGTGTTGCCTGCCAACACATAAAACCCATTGCTTGAAAATTTAATTGAGTACAAAAATGTACTCATCAAAGCCTGCTTCTGTTCACAAGAGAACTAATCATCGCTTGCTTCTGTAAAATTCATGATACAGTTGGTCCAGTTGCTCTTTCAAATCCCTGAAATTTGGGCGACTTTCTTTCCTGTCAAATAAGAACACAAAAACACATAGTAAGCTGCTACATTACAGAGATATGAAATAAACTCCTCTCCAATTAACTCTTTCGCTGCGGAGTTTTTTTAACGAAAAAATGTACATTATTTTCAAAAGTAAAAAAAAAGTGAGAGGTTGGTTTTTTAAAAAAAATATTTAAAATATTATTTTTAGGCTTATAGGGATAAATTTGGTATCAATTTAAAGGTAATTGAATGGACTATTCATTTGTGAACTTGTTTCTTTGATTTAAATAAAAAACTAACATAAAAGAAACTATAAATGTGAAAATATTACAACAAAAATCACTAAATTTAAGAAAAAAAAATTATCAGAAGGCAACTTTATGTTAGTGCTCCATAAAATCATTAAAATTTAATGCAAAAATCAAATATGTAACACAAATAGGCATTTTTATGTTTATAAATGTACAAAAAAAACACAAAAATTAATTTTGAATCATGTCTCATAATGTAGCTAAAGATTTTACAAAATTAAAATTTTATACATTTATACTCAGTAATTCAATCAGATGAATATTTACACTGATGCAGAAAACTTTTTAAAAATCTATTTACATATTGTTCTTTGATTCATAGTTTGGCCACAGTGTGCCATTTCTTGAAACAGTCTTTGGGGTGTAGGTGCGGTTGTTCAGGACAGTCCATACAGATAAAATGTGTCCGGGCTGGCTTAGTTGAGGTACTACACACTCTGCACCGCCTGTCCTGTTTTGCATAGTCTATCAAATGCCTTCCCCCTTCCAACCTTGGGATTGGGTTAGCCCTTGGACGGCCTGGCAAAGGCATTTTCCTTTCCTTTTCTTCGGCTGGCATAATTGACGATGCTTCCAAACACAAAGAATCTATCAGCTGTATTTTGAAATTTTTCAGACTCATGCGAGCTTCAGGGTGACTCAACACATAGAGTATGTGAGCATTAGAGCAAGCTATTTCCATAATCCAGTGATAGAGTTTTTTCCACCACTTTGATGTCTTTCTGTTTTGCATCCCATAATATCCAACTTTTTGATCAGCAAGATCACATCCATTCATATAATGGTTGTAAGAATTGATTGCTGATGGTTTTGTCTTATTTTTCACCAGAATATCTCCAGCTTCAGCTCTGGTAGATACCAAAAGAACTGGTTTCTTTGCTTTTTTGTCTTTCCAAGCAACAACCATTTTTTGGCCTTCTGGAGTTTTCCAGTATTTTGACTCCATGTGTTTTATTTTTAATGAATTTAATTGTTTGGGAAATCG
>MUZC01002921.1:412512-444203 GCA_002072015.1 Radix auricularia
CCACAGTGCAACATGGATGAGTATAGAATTAAAAAATTGTCTCTGCTAAATAATTCACTATAAAAAGGGGAGTTGAAAATATCTATGGTTGAAAAATAGTCTTGGAGACTGGGACGTTTATTCATTCCCATAGCCAGAGAGATAGCGATGAATTTATATATATGGTACTTTGACACTGGTTTCCAGTTTTGAAACCTAGAGCGCCTCCTCAATGGTGTGTTCTGTTTCATTTTTTTCTCTGCATAGCTATTTATACATGATATGAGAATATCAATAACTTCATCATCAAAAAGCTTTATAAAACAATCCAGTGGTGAACAATTTTCAGATAGTATGTCTTTGTTGAAACCGGGCTCTTTATGTGGGGAAAAAATAAAATTGTTTGTAGTTTGATCACCAATATTTGCTTGAATCCATTCTGATTCTTCTACAATAGTTTCTTCTCTAGTAATCTTTCTTTTTTTACCTTTACCTTTACCCTTTGATGTAGCCATGCATGATTGTAGTAAAGGAATAGCTCTTGGTCTAGTTTGTGGCTCATCTTCTTCACTACTACTAGTACCAGAACTAAAATCATTTGAAACCACACTGCTATCAGAATCATGTGATTGATCCAAGTCCTCGTCACTATCAATAGAAATATTATGAAACATTTCCATGGCTTGTTCAGCTGTCAATCGTCTACGAAGTTTACCATCTCCACTAGGGCCTGGGGTAGCCATAGCAACAGTATTAGTATCGATCAGCAAAAAATCAGCGAAGAAAATTAATAAAATTATGCTTCAAACGATAGCAAATAAACCTCGCCTTCGTTTATAAACAAGGAAGTACCACTCTTCTTTGTTAAAGTCTAATTTAAAAATTGCTCTTAAAAAGTTTAACCGAGAAATAGCAAAGAAACAAACATGATAGTGAAACAACGCACAGTGCGTTGGTCCGTGCTTTTGAGCACGGCGGATGAACGCAGTGTGCGTTGTTCCGCATCGAAAGAGTTAAGACCATATTATATTATAAAGTTAATGGTTTTTTTGTTTTTTTTACCAAAACAAGAAATTCTTCACTTCACATGATCATGGATGTTTCTAATAAAAACTTTAATGAAGGTTTTATTTAACCAGTATAATGCATTGGCTTTGCTGGCAGAGGCAGGATAATATTTATATATGATAGGGAGAACGATTACATATGTTGTCAAGAGCCTCATCATACAATTAAAGCAGCTTTTGTTGATAAGTTGACAATAGTTTAAGGTGAAAACAACAAATACTAACTTGATTTCCCAACAAGACAACATAATGTCATAAATACGGTCATCACAGTCACGTGGTTTGCTCAGACGATTGCCTTGTTCAATAAAATGAAGGATCTGTTGGGGTCTTTTTCTCTGTTGGAAATAAACACAAATTTTATGGAAACACGTGTGAAGGAAGGAACATCAAACGACAATAAAAAAAAATAAGTGTGCTAACGGTAAGAGGTTAAAAAAATATATCCAGCCTTTGAAATGTTATACATTATACTATTATTAACTCTTAATGTGCCAAAGCGCAGTAATCCGCGGTTTACCGTTTTTTACCAAAGAGCGGTAATGCCCGACTTGATAGAACTCTCTTTAGAAACGAAATTACAGAAAATAAAAAAACTCTTCAGTGCGTGAAAAACGATGTTTTTGAATTCCGGCAATGGCGGCTGTTTACCTCGCTAGTGTTATCGCTTGATTCGTGAAGTTTTTTGGAAGTTTTTACTTTTTTTTCTTCGAAGATGCGATTTTGCTATACTTTATTACTAAAATAATAGTACTAAACTACAGGTAAAAATAGTTTTAAACTCAAAACGGTCTTTCGGATACATAAAATAACCATTCTTATCCTAAAAGATGACATCAGTATGACAATAATAATATAAATGGATTTTACACAATTTTTTAAATTTCATAACCTGTTGATCGCAATTCGGGAAATTCTTACGGTACTGAGGCGGAAGTTTTCCGAAAACCTAATTGCACATTTAGAGTTAATACAATCAGGAACTGACACAAATTCAGTGGTCACAATAAAACTTGTCACCATAGAACCTGAGGAAAAATTAAAGTAATTGCTTGAAAAATAAAATAAAATAAATGTTTGTTCCAGGCTCAAATGTTATCTTCTCACCTCATAAGGCCGAGCTCCATTAGACATAATCTCCCACATGGTTACACCAAAACTCCAGACGTCAGACTTGGAGTCAAACTTGTGGAAATATAAACACTCCGGAGCGTACCACATGAGGGGCCACCTCCCCGGGCCATGGGCCTGGAAACAACAAGTAGACATAGAGTATGACCTTTTCTATGCGCTACAGAAATTTAAAACATAAATACCACACAATATGGAGTCTTTCAAACTTACAATTATAATAACACTGGCTATCTTGATATTGTTATCTAATGGTTAACACTTAGATACCAGCAAAAGCCACAATTATCACTGGTGATTAGTAGAATATCTTCTACCCCAAGAGACTGTTTACATAATCACAAATTTACACAGTTATGCCTAGAAAGTAATAATGAGCAATACAGTAGGGTCAGATACTAAAAAGATTTCAGACTTTAAAGATTCCACAACTGATTTTGCAAGGGAGATTCAGGTCGTCTTAATTATTTTCCAGTTATAGAAGAATGAACAAATACATACGCTGTACTTAATCACATCTCTTATAACAAATGATAGAAAGGTGTAACTGTATAATATAAATGCTAATGTAAGAAACATAACCAACTCAGTAACACTGATACTGAGTTAAGTTGTACTAGGTCATTAATAACTTAGATAAGCTGTAACTGAATGTAACGTACTACATTATATTGTGAAAATATGATACATTGTGCACAATGTACCATATTAAATTATGTTGTTGTAAATATGATTTATTGTTCCCAATGTAATGTGCTTAATTATATTGTTGTGAAAATATGATTATTGTACCCAATGTAGCATACTTAATTATATTGTTGTGAAAACATGATATATTGTACCCAATATAACCTACTAAATTATATTGTTGTGAAAATATGATATATTGTACCCAATGTAACATACAAAATTATATTGTTGTGAAAATATGATTATTGTACCCAATGTAGTATACTTAATTATATTGTCGTGAAAACATGATATATTGTACCCAATGTAACCTACTAAATTATATTATTGTGAAAACATGATATATTGTACCCAATGTAACCTACTAAATTATATTATTGTGAAAACATGATGTATTGTACCCAATGTAACCTACTAAATTATATTGTTGTGAAAATATGATATATTGTACCCAATGTAACATACTAAATTATATTGTTGTGAAAATATGATTATTGTACCCAATGTAGCATACTTAATTATATTGTTGTGGAAACATGATATATTGTACCCGATGTAACATACTAAATTATATTGTTGTGAAAATATGATATATTGTACCCAATGTAACCTACTAAATTATATTGTTGTGAAAATATGATATATTGTACCCAATGTAGCATACTTAATTATATTGTTGTGAAAACATGATATATTGTACCCAATGTAACATACAAAATTATATTGTTGTGAAAATATGATATATTGTACCCAATGTAGCATACTTAATTATATTGTGATAACATGATATATTGTACCCAATGTAACCTACTAAATTATATTATTGTGAAAACATGATATATTGTACCCAATGTAACCTACTAAATTATATTGTTGTGAAAATATGATATATTGTACCCAATGTAACACACTAAATTATATTGTTGTGAAAATATGATTATTGTACCCAATGTAGCATACTTAATTATATTGTTGTGGAAATATGATATATTGTACCCAATGTAACATACTAAATTATATTATTGTGAAAATATGATACATTGTACCCAATGTAACATACTAAATTATATTGTTGTGAAAATATGATATATTGTACCCAATGTAACATACTTAATTATATTGTTGTGAAAATATGATATATTGTACCCAATGTAACATACTAAATTATATTATATGATATATTGTACCCAATGTAACATACTAAATTATATTATATGATATATTGTACCCAATGTAGCATACTAAATTATATTATATGATATATTGTCCCAATGTAACATACTAAATTATATTATATGATATATTGTACCCAATGTAACATACTAAATTATATTATATGATATATTGTACCCAATTTAACTTACTCTATAATACTCTGAATTGTTGTCAACCATCCTTGACATACCAAAGTCACTAATTTTGGCAAAATGTTCCGACACCAACAGTACATTACGGGCTGCCAGATCCCTGTGGACAACATCCATGGACTCTAAATAGGTCATGCCATCACAGATCTGAACCATCATTTCAACTTGGTGCCATTTCTTTATCGTCCTGGTTGGGGTACAAGTTACAACAAGAAAGAATTCATATATTATTATTATTATTATTATTAAAACAAATAGGCTATACGATATGAGTGATTACACTTTTTTGTGTTTTGCATTCAGTACAATACACGTGGACCAATTGAATAAACATGTGACTGGGTTATAAGACATCTTGAAGTTCCAAAGATGCCAGCTGGAAAGAAAGCTTGTTAGGTATACAAAAAAAAACAAAACAGGAACTGTAGGCCATATGTTCAGTTATGAGATTATTTTGTAAACAGGTGGCTGATAAGCATTAAAAAAAATGTTAATGTGTTATTACAGATTAAGTTAGTCATAAATGTGTTGGCAGGTCTGATATTGATCATTATAAACTGTGTCAGATTTTGTTTTTACTAAAATATTTTATTGTTTTATTAAAATTTTTGTTAGATATTGTAATAAATTGACCTAACTAATTGTGTTGAGCTTACAGATTTTTTTCCAGGTATTTTTTTAAAGGACCCAATTCAGCCAGTTCCATGACAAGCATAAGACTGTCCCCTTTGCATACACCTACACAAGTAAAGTAGAAAAATTTAAGCCATAAATTAATTTTGTACTCTTCACACAGAATGTTAAAAAAAGAATTCAGACAGTTCTATCTGACTATACCAAACACAGAATTCCTAACCAAAACAAATAAAAAATTACATCTTCATACAAAATACTTTCACACTTTTATTGACACTGTAACACTACAACATAATACAGATAATAGCAAATATTAAATAGTGATTATAATGATACAGAAATTTGAATGTATTAATACATGAATTAGGAGTTGAGGTGTTGGGTAGACATGAGCAGATAGAAGTCCTGTAGGTGAATTCAGCTCATGGTGAACAGAGTGGAATTTCAGGTGTCTTGTGTGATCATCATAGATAAAACAGTATTGTGTACAAGTGAATTGAGTTATACTTCTTATATATATGAATTATGTGTTTTGGTCAACGTTTATCGCAATTATTAAAGCGATTAAAAGAATTTGTGTATTACTGAAACAGTTGTGTCCTTCTTGTGAAAAGTTTATTATCACAGTTCCCATAAAGAATAGTGACAACTTAAAATGCTTAGTGGCAATTGTTATGAAAAAACCAGCAGTGACATCCACTAAAAAATTTCAATGCTTAGGACTCATTGTCAAGTAGAGGATAAGACAACGCCAGTTAACCAAATTCCAGGGTGATGTAAGGGGAGGAATGGGGGGGGGGGGGNNNNGGGATTGCACACACTAGTGTATACCTATCAAACATATTAAGTATATTTTTTTAGTGATGAAAGTAAATTGAGTACCAAGTCTGGCTGGTAAAATACCAATCCTGTATTTCATGAATCACCAAATAACTCACCAATCATTCTGACAATGTGCTGGTGGTTAAGCCTCTTCATTAGACTTGCCTCACTCAAAATCTCTTTCTGGAGACAGAAATCATTTATTTTATAAATATACATAAGAATTAATTGATATTTAAGATTCTTTAATGCCCTACAATCCTATATTAAACTAAAATGTTGATTTTTCTTTCTCGCTAAAACCCTATAGTTCTAACCTCTCCTGCAGGATCATTGTTTTTCAATGTTTTCACAGCTACAGGAACCGTCCGTGTTCTTGACAGCTGACATGTTCCTTTTCTGACTTCACCGAATTGACCAGATCCTGGAGACAAACATGGTGTCAACCATTTTTATGGTGTTTATGTCAAAACAAAATAAGATCATTTATTCCACAGATAATTAACTGAAATAACTCAATGAACATTATCCTTTGTAAATACAATTATAATTAAAAATAAAGAGCAGAAAACATCTCAGAAGTATGAATAACAAGTAAACGATTTATTTTTTTAGTGACAGCAATGTTTGGTCTAAAAGAAATATAAACCTAACTTTGACATCATTTAGCTAAATTTTGATGAGGACGACTGACTTTCATAGAGAAAAGCTTTCATATCAACTTGGTCAGCATCTAATAAAAGCCAGAGTTGGGATTTTGTGTGTAGAACTGACCTAGAACTAACATCATTGAGCTGACCTATATTTTGGGAGGCTAACAGTATGAACTGACCTAGAGTTTGTGAAGCTAACAGTATGGAACTGACCTAGAGTTTGTGAAGCTAACATTATTGAACTGACCTAGAGTTTGTGAAGCTAACAGTATTGAACTGACCTAACTTTCCTTCCAAGATGACTTGGTCAGGTCTCAAGTCTTTGGCAAGCACATCCTCACGAATATCAATGTAGATGCTCTCCAGCCTATCAGCATCTTCGTCTGATATGGCAGGACCCAATGGACCTAGAATAGCAAGTAACAAATTCAATTTAAATACAATTAGAGCTTGATAAATCCCTGAGCAAGGCTTTACTGGCTATTTCTGACATTATCACATTATTTCATAGCTAAGCAACAAGCAGGAAAATTTTAGCATAAATGACTTACTTGGTGACAAATCCTGCTCTTCAAAATCTTCATCCAGAGAATCAGAATGATTCTCCGGAGGGAATGGTGAATGAATTGGAATGGGTGGAGGAGGCCTGACAGGGGTCCTAACACTTTGTGTGGCTCCTGTAGGTGGAAGAGTTCTCTCCTCCTCGTGTGTTAACCCTCTCCTTCCAGGCTGCGTCAAGGACACAGAAGGTAAATTAAATCAAACATGGTCTCATCTCGCTATAACAAATTTTTTGTTAAAAACTTTGATAACAAGTTTGTCTGGGATGTTTAACCCTTCTGGTCCTGGCCTACTTTTTTACATTATATCCTTTCAGTACCGGAAATTATTTCACTAATTATTCACCCTGGCCTAGAACTTATTTTGGAATGTCAAAAAATTCAATGAGTTGGCTAATTATTAGTTTTTTGTTTTGTTTTAAGCAAGATATATTAACATTATGATAAGTATCTGTGCAGAAATTGATAAAGATGTTAACAAAACTGTAGTTTATTGGTTCCTGTTATTGATAAAGATGTTAACAAAACTGTAGTTGATTGGTTCCTGTTATTGATAAAGATGTTAACAAAACTGTTGTTGATTGGTTCCTGTTATTGATAAATAAAGATGTTAACAAAACTGTAGTTTATTGGTTCCTGTTATTGATAAAGATGTTAACAAAACTGTTGTTGATTGGTTCCTGTTATTGATAAAGATGTTAACAAAACTGTAGTTGATTGGTTCCTGTTATTGATAAAGATGTTAACAAAACTGTAGTTGATTGGTTCCTGTTTTTCTTACATTAATCAAATCAACAATTACACAAGGATAGAAGAGATTCTAAAAATTAGAATATAGAAATAATGATGATAAGTTATGAGAAAAAGTTTCATCGAGCGCACATAAGTCACTATAGATATTGGTCAATTTTCATAATTTGAAAAGCAAAATGAAATTAGACTATTCCCCTAACGCTAACGGTTTAACATTCTGCATAAGACTGCAGTGAAAGGTCATATCCTCATTTTTTTCTTGCGGCAAATAAACGTGCTAAGATCGCAGGTAAAAAAAATTTTGGCTGGTGAAAAAAAAATGGATGGGCAAAGGGAAAAATATAGGTCCTTGCAAAAAGACGCACCAGGTACCAGAAGTATTAATGAGTAACTGAGCTGACATAATAAAAAATCGTATGCCACTTTTTACAAACCAAATGCTTCATGCCATTTAATAATTATGTATATGAAAATTAATTCCCAACAACTAACCTTTTCTGTTAAATTTTTGCTCAGTTTTACATAATCTGTAAAAAGAAATCATAAAAATAAAGAACTTAATTACTCTTTAACCAGAAAGATACGACATAATATTAAACATACATATGACTTAGTATTACTTGATAACATGGCAAAAAATTTACAAGCCATAATATCTCATGACACAGTAAAGGATAATATTAAATGATAAAATACTTAAGAGATGATTCTTAAATTTTTTCAATAAGACATTTCCAATTAAGATAAAAATTTAACAAACACACTTTAAAATTTATACGGCATTTACAAACTTATAACCCAAACATTTGTGAATAAATGGGTTAATTGACAGGCAACTTAAGTTCCACTTACTCTCCCAGGCCTGGTGTTTGGTGTCTGGAGCAGGACAAGGTATAGTTAGTTTGCACGGAAGCCCATCTCTTTTGTTGTGATAGTGATCTACTAACTGTGAGAATGGAATGGACAGACATTAAAATACAATTACACATGGATGTTTCACTTTCATTACAAAAATAAGTGGAACAAAAATGTTTTGAAATAGCTCATAAGTCTACTGCAACATAAGAAGATTAACATACTGAAGATACATTTATTTTAAAAGTTATGTACACATAATATAAACATTGAGAGCAAGTGGTGTATTTTTTAAAAATCCAGCTTATCACAAAGATAATGTTATTTAATCAAGTCAAGAAGAATAAACAGTTTTTTAAAAATTCATTATAAAAAGTCACAACTACACTATAATGGAAGGCAAAAAGTAGCATGCCTTTTTTTAAAACACATCTGAGCCATCCAGTCAGTAGTTGCAATCTAATAATTTAAAAAAGATTTTTTGGTGGAATACATTACTGATAAAAACTAAAAGACAACCTAATTTTTATTCTGATAAGGCACGCAGGGGAAAAAATATTTTCATAGAGAAATGAGCTAAATGGATTGCTGTATGACATTTTGCATTCACATCATTTGAGATTGTCATAATTCAGTTAAGTAAACACGGATTTCATGATATTACCGCAAATGGAAGGGAACAGAATTATTCAAAATTTAAATATGTTTTATTTATTTTATTTTAAACTATAATATTGAGATTGCCTTAATAAGCCCTTTCCCACTTACAAAAAAATCCACTTTTGAAAAACCAGATATGATTACTGAACCAAACCAGAAAAGCTGCATCACTGAAAAGCCACTCTGTTACACACAAACTGCACCCCATAATGATACTTGATGACAAATAAATTTAGTAATCGTATGCTACTGTTTCATATTAATTTAGCAGAAAAAGAAAATATGTTAGTACTCATTAAACTAATTCTTTTGAAAAAGAATAATAATTTAAGATTGGTTTAATTTTAAAATATTAATAAAATGTCAACAGTCTTAAAACAGATGAAATCCTGTTACATTATCTATTTATCAGTTAAAAGATTTTTTTCTTTAGATTGTATCTTGCAAAAATTAAAGGTCTAATATTTAGAACCATGACTTACTATTATAAGTGCCTTAAACCGCTGACCATTTTCTATAGAGTATGTTTCACCATCGTTGACTAAAATGAAGTAGTGACGCATTGCATTGTCACTGCTCATGGTCAGGGCAAATGTTTGGCCATCTGTCCTAGTTCTGATACTGAAATATATATATTTTTTTTAAAAATTAAAATTTATGAATGATTTCCTTGGTTTAAGAGAGTATACTTTAATTTAACTCAAATTTTTAGGCCACCATTCTTTCCATTTTAAAATATCGTTTATTTTTGCCTTATCTCTTTTTTATGCCAGTACTAAAATTTAAATGAAAAAAAAACAAATTACACAGACTATTTGTGTAAGGAAACAATAAATTAAAGCTTTATTATCAACTAATACAAATAATGGTAGACGTTTCGGCTCATGCCTTCATCAGTACAAAAACAATTACATGTACTTACATATATATTAAAATTAAAACATATTAAAGTCTATGTGATAAAATGAAAAGAAATGAAAGACAAAAATAAACACGGACATAGAATATAAGAAAAAGGAGGAAGTTGAAGTATCTAAAGTAACAGTGAAAACCACAACGGGAAAACGATTTTGCAGTCATGTAAAATTGTGGATTTGGTTAATTCCATATGGAGCCAACGTACCAAATCGTTTTATGAGTCTATTTTCCATGTGGACTCTATCATGGGTATTGGTTGCATATAAAATACCAGTAACTACAATATCCAAAATGCCATCGTGGTCAACACTGTTAAAATGTTTAGACACAGGACACTGAGCCTGTTTATTTATATTGTACAGGTGTTCTCTAAACCGATCTCCAAGACGACGACCTGTCTCACCCACATAAATTTTTTTACATCTCTTGCAAATAATTGCATAAATCACGTTGCGACTGGTGCAAGTGAATCCATCTTTTATTAAGAATTGTTCAAGAGGGAAAGAAATTTTGTTAATTTCAACCACATATGGACAAGTATTGCAACGGTTACGGTTGCAACCTTTTGTTCCAATATGTGCTTTCATTGTGGGAAGGTGACTTCTTACAAGTATGTCTCTGAGGCTTTTATCTCTCCGGAAAGCAAAAAGAGGAGGTTTTTTGAAGACCTGCTGAGTTAGAGGGTCAGCCATAAGGATTGATCGGTTTTTGAGAATCACCTGGCGGGCCTTAAAATTATGGGGATGGAAAGTTAAAACAAATTTGCATCTATCACATTGATCGTGAACAGATGATGTAAATGTGTCCTGTCTGGTCATGCCTTTAATTCTATTGACAGCTGATGTTAAGATTGTTTCCGGGTATGACCTCCTTCTAAAAAAGTCCAGCATCTCATCACTTCTTTCCAAGAAGTCTGCCTCATCACTGCAGAGTCTTTTAAGTCTTAGTAGTTGTGAAAATGGGATAGAGTTCCTACACGATTGAGGATGGGACGATGTATATAGAAGGAAACTATGGCTGTCTGTAGGCTTGTAAAAGATGGATGTTGATATTTTGTTTTCTTTTAATTTTATTTGTATGTCCAAAAAGTTAACAGTACTCCTATGAATAGTTGATGTGAATTTTATTGAAGGATGGAAGCCACCAATGAAGTCAATAAAATTTTGCAATTGCTGCATGTCCATTTTGGTTATTCCAATACAATCGTCGATGTATCTCTTGTAGTACTCTGGACAAATACCTTTGTAATTTTTATTCCATAGGTGTTCCAAATGGCCCATAAATATGCATGCATAACTTGGTCCCATTTTTGTTCCCATGGCAACTCCACTAATTTGATCAAAAAACTGTCCGTTGAACTCAAACGAGTTTAAATTTAGGACCAGCTCGGTCAATCGTAGTATGGCACTTGCTGGGAACTTAAGATTTGCCTTCTTGTTTAGAAAAAAGGAAATTGCAGAGAGGCCATCAGCATGTGGAATTGACGTGTACAATGAAGAAACGTCCATTGTAAATAGGAGGTGATCTTCATCCGGTAAAACCAAGGAATCCAGTGATTTTAGCATATGGCTAGTGTCCTTAATATANGTCAATTCCACATGCTGATGGCCTCTCTGCAATTTCCTTTTTTCTAAACAAGAAGGCAAATCTTAAGTTCCCAGCAAGTGCCATACTACGATTGACCGAGCTGGTCCTAAATTTAAACTCGTTTGAGTTCAACGGACAGTTTTTTGATCAAATTAGTGGAGTTGCCATGGGAACAAAAATGGGACCAAGTTATGCATGCATATTTATGGGCCATTTGGAACACCTATGGAATAAAAATTACAAAGGTATTTGTCCAGAGTACTACAAGAGATACATCGACGATTGTATTGGAATAACCAAAATGGACATGCAGCAATTGCAAAATTTTATTGACTTCATTGGTGGCTTCCATCCTTCAATAAAATTCACATCAACTATTCATAGGAGTACTGTTAACTTTTTGGACATACAAATAAAATTAAAAGAAAACAAAATATCAACATCCATCTTTTACAAGCCTACAGACAGCCATAGTTTCCTTCTATATACATCGTCCCATCCTCAATCGTGTAGGAACTCTATCCCATTTTCACAACTACTAAGACTTAAAAGACTCTGCAGTGATGAGGCAGACTTCTTGGAAAGAAGTGATGAGATGCTGGACTTTTTTAGAAGGAGGTCATACCCGGAAACAATCTTAACATCAGCTGTCAATAGAATTAAAGGCATGACCAGACAGGACACATTTACATCATCTGTTCACGATCAATGTGATAGATGCAAATTTGTTTTAACTTTCCATCCCCATAATTTTAAGGCCCGCCAGGTGATTCTCAAAAACCGATCAATCCTTATGGCTGACCCTCTAACTCAGCAGGTCTTCAAAAAACCTCCTCTTTTTGCTTTCCGGAGAGATAAAAGCCTCAGAGACATACTTGTAAGAAGTCACCTTCCCACAATGAAAGCACATATTGGAACAAAAGGTTGCAACCGTAACCGTTGCAATACTTGTCCATATGTGGTTGAAATTAACAAAATTTCTTTCCCTCTTGAACAATTCTTAATAAAAGATGGATTCACTTGCACCAGTCGCAACGTGATTTATGCAATTATTTGCAAGAGATGTAAAAAAATTTATGTGGGTGAGACAGGTCGTCGTCTTGGAGATCGGTTTAGAGAACACCTGTACAATATAAATAAACAGGCTCAGTGTCCTGTGTCTAAACATTTTAACAGTGTTGACCACGATGGCATTTTGGATATTGTAGTTACTGGTATTTTATATGCAACCAATACCCATGATAGAGTCCACATGGAAAATAGACTCATAAAACGATTTGGTACGTTGGCTCCATATGGAATTAACCAAATCCACAATTTTACATGACTGCAAAATCGTTTTCCCGTTGTGGTTTTCACTGTTACTTTAGATACTTCAACTTCCTCCTTTTTCTTATATTCTATGTCCGTGTTTATTTTTGTCTTTCATTTCTTTTCATTTTATCACATAGACTTTAATATGTTTTAATTTTAATATATATGTAAGTACATGTAATTGTTTTTGTACTGATGAAGGCATGAGCCGAAACGTCTACCATTATTTGTATTAGTTGATAATAAAGCTTTAATTTATTGTTTCCTTACACAAATAGTCTGTGTAATTTGTTTTTTTTAATAAAAAAGCTTTATGCAGTCCTATTCTGTATGATATATTAAAATTTAAATGGTGTCAATAAGTTATCCCTACGACAATATAATTTTTAGCAGCAATACACTTATCATATCTTACATGATCAAGATTTACAATAGGTCATATTACAAATTAGTCACACGTATTAAAAAAGGAAAACTACGCTGGGCAGGGCATGTTGAAAGGATGTCAGAATATAGAGCAGCAAAAATTATTTACAGACAGAAAACAGGGGGCAGACACAGTGGCGTAGCTAGGGGGGGGGGGGGGGGGGGGGGNATGAGTGTTGTTTTTTGTGCAGTTTTCGTATAAAAGTGCCATTTGTGACACATACCAAACAAATCGATACCTTTTTTGAGCCACTTTTAATCTTTTTGAACGATTTTGCGTTAGTTATAACTACCCAGTGGCGTAGCTAGGGGGGGGCGGAGGGGGCGGTCCGCCCCGGGCGGCACTCATTCAAAGGGCGGCATTTGTGGACATTTGAAAAATAAACCCAGCCATTTCCGAAAACCACCCCTTTTCTTTTGAAGGGTGAAAACCATAGTGAAACAAAAAATTTGAGTTTGAATTAGCGGATTTGTGCACATTCGCTTGATTACATAGTGGTTGTTATAACTAACGCAGAACAGATTAAAAATTTAACATCGCTCAAATGTTTGCAAAATTAAGCGGTATACGTCACAAATGGCGCTTTTATAAGAAAACTGCACACAAAAAACACATTGCCGCTGGTCCTAATATATGTAGTATTAATATAGCATGACAGTTTTAATGTGTAATTTCGACATTCGCAGAACGATGAGCTAACAAGTACCTACAATGACATAGTGGTTCAAATATTGTGTTTAAATTGCAAGTAGTAAATTATATTACAGTTTCAGGTTTTATAAAATTATTGTAAGGTAACTTATTAAAAATTAAATTTACTTTTATTTTATTCTTAAAAAGTTCAAGCGTTTTGGAAAATTGACATCTGAAGTAACTAGTAAAACGAGATCAGATGCTGGAATTTTACTCAGTTCATGGCAATCTTTTACTTTTCTATGATATCTCAATTTATGGGAACCCGTCTTTTTGAAATTAATGCAAACTATGCAAACCCATTTGATGAAACAAAGAAATGTGCTAATAAACGCTGTTGGAAATATCGACTAGATACCAAGTTAAAAGGAGAAAAATATGAGTGAGGACAATGCAGAAGACGTGGTTCTATCTTTAGAGCAAGAAGTACAACGAGAAATGTTTTTATCCATAGATGTAAATATAAAAGAAAATAAAAGAACGAGGTGATGAATTACATGTCCTTGCAAGAAAATATTCGTGTATAATACTATATTATCTAGGATTCTAAATGAAGAATTTGAACATCAATTAAATTTCTTTATTTACATTGATAAAGAAATGTTCAAGATTGAAAGAGAAAGGATCCAGATTTTTATGGTGGTACACTGGGCCGGTCTTAGCTATTGCAGACCCCTATGCAGCTTAGTATGCGAAACTGATTGGGTGGCCCCAGTTTGGGTAGGGATAAGGTAATGAGGATAATAAGTGAAAATTAAGATAGGTTGGGCCTATGAAAGCGCAGGGCCCACTGCGACCGCATAGGTTGCAGGAGCCTATGACCTGCCCTGGCTGTACCTACACTACAAGAAGAGGCATTATGTTTAATAAGAGGGGAAATACCCCCTTGATCCATTAAAATATATTTAACAGTTAATATTGGAAAATTCTTTATCCAACATTACTATTTTGCTAAGAATTTTAGTTGTGAAAGGAGCTTCTCCAAATTGAAGTTGAGAAAAAATTATTTTCGCTCCACAATAAGTGATTTAAGACTACAATATCTTGCAATATTGTCCATAGAACAAGATATTACAAATAATATAAAATTTGATAACATAATAAACGATTTTTTGACTATTAAAGTTAGGTGAGTAAGTAACATTATAAATAATTTAAAAAATATGTTTACATACTGATGTATACAATTTCTATTTTTATTTTTTTTAAATCATATATTTATAAATAAAAAATAAAAGCATATTAATTGTTAATGTTTCTGGGTGTAAATNGGCCTGTGACCCTATAACTGTGGCCTTCAAAACAATTATCTTGTATTTTTATAAATGTGTATTTATATGTATATCATCTTATGCGGCCTCTTTTATTACTGCTTACATAAATAGGGCATGGAATGGTAAAATTGTTCCCCACCTTTTACAATGCACTTCGTTTCAGTTACAATTATTTATTCATGCTTATTAATTTATAAAAACCATCATATGATTAACTTAATTAAGAGGCCGTCCATAAATGACGTCACGTGATTTCGGCTAATTTTTCATCCCCTGCCCCCTCGTCACTCGGCGTCACGAAACGAAAACTTAGACCCATACTTCAATGTGACGTGACAAAGCCCCCCCCTCCCATACAAGCGGTATTTTGTATTTGAAAATAAGCATGTTGAAAATCATTTTGTTTGTTTGTTTGGTTATTTAAATGTTTATAGTTTAAGGTTGCACTCTAACATCGTAACACGCGTGAAACCACGTCAAACGTCATTGGATAAAGTTTGGGTAATCATATATTTCAGTGTAGCTTTTACTTTAAGTTGCACGTTTTGAATGACATCAAATGTGTGACACCCCCCCCCCCCCGGTGCGTGACGTCATTTATGGGCGGCCCTTAAAAGGGCGGCATATTGGAGACCGCTCCGGCGGCAAAAGCTCTAGCTACGCCACTGGGCAGATGACTCACTGGTCGCCCAAGACTGAGGTGGATCGACGATGAGGAAATGGACCTACACCAGCTGGGGTTTCGAGCATGGAGAAGGACAGCCATCAATCGATCTGAATGGAAGGATGTGGTGGAGCAGGCCAGGGCCCTACACGGGCTGTAGCGCCACAGATGATGATGACATGTTAGAAATGTGCTGACAATGCTCAATATAGTTAACAATTTCTTAACATCAAATTTTTAAAAGATATAATGCTCACATGAACTTTCCATCTGAATGACCAGAATCTTCAAGCCTCTTAATACATTCATCCCTGGATATTTCTCCGTGAAACCAGGGCATTTTCTCATGCATAGTTCGTAGTACATGCATTAACATGGAATCTCTCTTTGGTCCCAATGCCTGAGTCAAGTTAGCATTCTTATTTGGAAAAATAAAAAATAAAGTTAAGAACAAATGCAATATTTGATCTTAATGGGGAAAAAAACTGTACAAATGTAGAAATACAAACAATTTTTAAAATGCTGTGTTGAAAAGTATATATGTTTTTTCTGATATTTGATTTGCTCTTGACTATTTTCTTAACATAAAAACCAATTAGTTCTTTTGTAGATAAAAATGTTAGTTTAAAACATTCTAACTGCATAAAAATAGTGTCATTTTGATGTTTTGTGTACCTCTCTACAAATCTAACTAAACTTTATTCCTCACCATACTCTTGGCACAGTTTTTCATGTGAAGATGAAGATCATGATAGCTGAGCCCTCGAAATGCAATGGCTTCTTGGTCAGGTGTCCTACAGCAGGGAATCCTTGGAACTGTCACAAAGCCTGTTTTATGTTTCTGATAATGCTGGATAAGAGCCACTGGGTCTCTAAATGTTACACCTTCAGCAATCATAAACTGACCATCGATTTTCTTTTCAATGGAGTAATGCACAGGTCTGAAAAAATTGTTTGTTATTGATATCAGTTGATAGCACTGTAGTTGTACAATATATGGCTTATAAAGTTGTAATTATTATGTTCAATTTAATAAAAAAGAAACTGATGCTGAATTCATTTATAATAAATATCTAAATATTTTTTTTAAAAAGAAAAATTACTAATTATTTCAAACTCCAGTATGTTGAATGATAAGGAAATAATTAATACCTTCCTTCATATGCCATTGTGAGTGAGAAGTTACCCATAGGTGTAATACTTTCTCTAAGTAAATAGAGGCCATCTTCCATTCCATTTATAGCCAGAATAGCCTCAGCTTCCAATCTGGTAATTCTTCCATAAAAGTATGGTTCATTGTAAACACGTGGTATTCCAGGCTCCTCTTCTGGAACATCGTGGTTTGGTTTGGTTTTGAATATCTGAGAAGCTTTTTTAAAAATCTCCATTCTGTTTGGTCTAATATTGTCCCCTATGGCTTAAAAATAATCCCTTGAGTGGTCACATTTTTTACAACTTCTTTAAGAAATGTTACTCTGTTTTTTTATGCTGTGGATCAATAGTAAAAAATGTTTAACACTTAATAAAGCTGAGGCATATGCAAATTAAAGTTTAGACTATGCTCACACATTTCTAAGTAAGAATAATCACTCACTCTACATAATGTATATATTTAAATAAAATTTTGGTCTATTTTATCTATTTTGCATCACAAGTTTATTTATAAATAAGAATAAATTAACTGGCAATAATTAAAGACTCTCATTTGTTTTATAACTAAATTTATTATTTAGTTAGGTAACAGCAGAATATAGGCCTAAGGAAGAATGCATTGCGCTCTCTGTAGTACACTTCACAACCCAACCAAAAATAATTGTGTTACTCATCTTACACAAATTATTGCATGGTTTCTTTGTTTACTTCTAATTGATATTTAATTTTCCAAAAAATCTAAGTTTTAAACATTTGTATTGCATTGTTAATATCCGTTTTCATGTTATTAATTGGTAAAAGTGGACCTTTGGTGGATGTACTATTTATGAAGTAATTTAAACTTTCTTTTCTATACTTAAATATTAGACTATATGATTCTTTATCATTAAATACTTTGCCAATTCTCAATCAAACTTATATCACTACAACGCTCAAGAAAATTGCATTCATGATAAAAAGTTTGTGTTTTAAGTCATGTAATAAATTCTGTGACCCAAAATGGACATTTTCAACTCCACAAAGGTCATAACCTTTTAACCCTTTGAGATAAATGTCACATGATATTATTTGATATGCAATTGGTAGAAAGAGATCATGTGATGTATGAATACCAGAAGGCTTTGCGCGACAGTTGAATGTGTGGAGATAGAAGAAAGACTTATAGTTTACTGGCTACTGTTATGACTAGTAGTAAAAATATGCTATGTGCTTACAGTTAAGACTAAAGCTGTATTTTAATTATGCTAATTCTAATACTAAACATTAGTTCTCATAATCAAATGTCATGATTACTAGGTTAGCCCATTATTGAATTTTAAGGGTAAAAAAACTTGATTGGTGTCCATTTAACGTCAAATAGTTATAATTTTAAATGATCATAATTCAAACATGTGCTTCTCTAGATGAAGTGATAGGCGGATGAATGATTGATTGTTGTTAACACTGATATTTATTTCAAACCCTGATGACGGCAAATTTTTTTTTAAATTTAATTTTTTAAAAACTACAATGAGGGTGCTGGTAATTGTAATTTTTGTACTACTTATTCTAAAAAGCAGAGATGTCGATTTAATATGTTTTTTTCAAATTTAGTTTTAGAATTTATACACACACTCCTGCCGGTAAATAAATATAAAGCTAGATCTATTAATATTGTATATTAAGCGTATTATATATATTATAAAGTAAATGGGTTGTCCATAAATGATGTCACACATCGTCACAAAAACAATATGATTTTAGTAAATGAGTGTAATGGTAGTAACATTTACTCTAAATGTTCCAAAGCGTGATTGGTCTCTAATGCCAAAGTGCGGTAATTTCTCGCCTCGATAGAACTCCCTTTAGAAACGAAATCACAGAGAGTAAAAACTCTACAGTGTGTTAAAGAAGATGTATTCGACTTCCGGCGATGGTGGCTATTTCCCTCACTAGTGTTATCGCTCGTTTTGCAAAGTTTTTTGGTAGTTTTACAGGCTTTGTTTTGAAGATGTGATTTTACTATACTTTATTATATTAATAATAGTACTAAACTACAGGTAAAAATAGCATTAACTCAAGATGGTCTTTTGGATACTTAAAAAAAACATTCTTATTCTAAAAGATGAAGTCATTATGACAATAAAAATATACATTGATTTTACGCAATTTTAAAAATTTCATAACCAGTTGATCGCAATACAGGAAATCCTTACAGGACTGATATGGAAGTTTATCAAAAACCTTCTTGGGCATTAAGAGTTAATATTCCAATCTTGTATTATGACTATTCGGAGCCAATAGCTTACTGACTAAAGTTGTGACTAGTCACAGCAATACAAAATAATTTTATTGTTATGACAAATTGTAGCAGTAGCCATTTTTTCTACTTATTCTGAAAAGTGGAGGCGTTGATTAAATATATTTAAATAAATTTAGATTTTAAATTAATTCACACACTCCTGCCTATAAATATGTTGTTTCTTTTTTGTATAGTCGTAACACCACAAAATCATTTTATTGTTATGACTAGTGGTAACAATAACAATAGTAATAGGCAATATGCTTACCGTTGTGACTAAAGTGTCTAGAGTTGTATTTAATAATTAATTGACAAAGTTTTTGTTTTTCTACACATGTTATTTTATTGCGTTATTTGACACCGCTGCAAAAATAATGAGCCGATATTACTATATTTAGACTAAAATGTGTCATTCCTATTATGACACTAAACCAGGCGTTGGGAAACTTTTTGTCTGAGAGAGCCATAAACACTACATATTTTGAAAAGTAATTCTGTGAGAGCCATGCATTATGTTTAAAATAAAAATTCAAGTAAATATGTGCATTATATGTAATTTCAACACTAAAAGAACAATAATTATGTCTTTGAATTCATTTTAATAACATTGCTATGCCGCTTTATGCACTTAATATGTAGATCAAAGCAGTCTGAAAAAAGGTGTTTTTTTTTTAAATAATCGAACAAGTGTCTGAGAGACATATGCAGCCATTAAAAGAACCATTAAAAGAAATAATAGTACTAAACTACAGGTAAAAATAGTTTTGAACTCATTACGGTCTTTGGGATACATAAAATAACCATTCTTATCCTAAAAGATGTAGTCATTATGACAATAATCATATAATTGGATTTTACGCAATTTTTAAAAATTTCATAACCGGTTGATTGCAATTCGGGAAATTCTTAAGGTACTGAGCAGTGGGGGGTGCGGTGGGGGCGGGCCGCCCCGGGTGGCACCATCAGGGGGGTGACACCAGACAGTAAAATTCTATATATTCCCGTTATTTGGCACTGGAAAACTCAGAGGAGTTCTATGGGTTAAATCATGAGGGGGTGACACCAACCCTAGTGACGCCTCTGGTACTGAGTCAGCAGTTTTCCGAAAACCTTATGGCACATTAAGAGTTAATATACACATAAATAAGCCCAGATCTATTAATATCGTAATATATATATTATGCATATAAAATATTATAAAGAGGGTAATCATGCAATTTTTAGCATGTATATTATTTTGCAGCGAATTTTAATTTTCTCGTGAGAACTTTTGTTTTTAATTTATTAACTGCTTTATATTATGTATGTTATATTTTAGCTATTACAGCACTAATTGTTAAGGCTTTTTAATTTAACAGGCTTTTTTCGGCCCGTGACGCTACATAATCTGAGTAGGATACATCCATTTTGTTAATCTAGCGCCCTGCTCGCCAGAATTTTTTTACCTGGAACATCCCATGCTAAAATAAATTTACTGAAACTTACTGAAGATGTTTTTAAAAAAGTTTCATTCATCTACTTTAATGTTTTTAGAAGTTGAAGATCAACATATATTTTATTGTTCTTACAAGATCAATAAATATTTTAATGAAACTCATTTTTTATTTCTAGATGTTTGATTCTTATTTTGTTTGTAAGTGACAAAATTTCTTGATTAATTTTTGGCATCTTACTGTGACAACCCGTCAAGTAGGCTGATAAATAAACAAAATGGCCTTATAGTTATTCAAAAGTTATTGTGTTTGGACTATAACTATGAATGCCTTGTTGAGAGATGACAAAATGCCTTATAAATTTTTAAAAATTTAAAATTAGCGCTGGTGCTGTAATAACTAAAATACAACTTATATTAAATTATTAATCCATTTAATTTTTTAATCATTTAATTTCAAAATTCAAAACAAAAGTTCTCAGGAGAAAATTAAAATTCGTTGCGAAATAATTTGGTTGCTAAAACTGCGCAGGATTACCGTTAAGATATTATAGCAACTTAGTTTATTTGAAGTGCTGATGCTAAGACTTGTAAAAATACGAAATATCATTGTCACGACTTGTCGCAACAGTAGTTTAGTTTAGACTAGTACTAGTAATTCTGTAACTGTAACACTGATAACACTGTAACACTAACACCATCACTGATCACCAGTTTAAATTAAATTTTTAAACCCTTCAACTTGGTTGCACACGGTATTTAAGGTGTAAACAAATTAATTTATTTAAAAGGTGATTTCGATCTTACACACTTTACACTTTAAGTACAACTTGTCCAAATATAAGTCTGAAAAAGAATTTTGAAACGAAATGTAATTGGGGGAACTAGGAAGTATATAAACAACAACATTTAATGTTGCACAGATATCTCTTCCGGTTTCGTTAAAGATAACATTTAAAAACATGAATGGATTGAAACAAATCCCTTTCATTTGTATACTTTTTCCCCTAACACGAAAAACACTTAGTTAAATTAAACAACATTAAGGAAATTATTTTCTTCTTTTTTAATATGTTTAAATTGTTTTTAAAACATTTTTTTTCAAACATAGTTTTGTGTCATTTAGTTTCAACAGGTCTGTCTTTTATTGTGCTAAATTATTTGTATTTTATACAAAATTCTTGTGTACTGAGTAGCTATGAATATAAATAAGATGAATAGCATATGAAGGCCTATGCTGACTATGCAGACGATCTAAGTAACAGGAGCACTTGTTATCAGAGACGTTGCTAGTTTATTATGCGTCCGGGACAAACTATAAAAATTGGCGTACAACCATGGGCGTATGCATGGGGGCATGTGGCCCACCCCCTTAAATTTGAAGAAAAAAAAACTGTCATAAATTTGTTACAATAAAGCTGAACTAAATTCCCCTGCAAGTTAATTACATTGAAGACATTGTACACATATCAAACATAAAAAAGAATTATATCTCCAAGTATAACTGATTACATTACTGATTGATGTAATCAAACTTTCTGTCACATTGTTAGCAATATCAATAATTCGCCAGCTTTTATATTAATTATATTTGTGTCCATGTAGTTTCACATAGCAGCTAGCAAATGAACATTTTGATTTAGTTTTTTTCGCTGATTACTTTCTCGGAAAAAACTTTAATTCATTTAATTGTTCCAATTGTGTTTCGTTTAGCATTCACATTAGTTTAATCGTTAACGACAAGATTAAGTTTATGTGAATTGCAATGTACAAATTACTAAAAATGCTGCTTTTATTTTTATTTTCTAATTATTGCTTGGAATACTCCTTCATTACCTGCCATTTTAGAACAACAGGATCTTTAACCAACAAACTTTGTCGTATATAATCCAAATTCTAATGAATTTTAATGATGGCGTTGGCTTAACATTCAGCTGTTCTATCGATAATTGCAATATATCCCAAGGAATTCTTCTGTGACCATCATTTTCCCATTTTGTTCTTTGACAAATCTAACACCAAGTTACATCAACTCAATGCCTGAAATGTCATCTGTCTCGTCGGCAAGTATAGAAAATGCAATTGAATTATTTCCTCCATGAACAATGTCTTCACTCTAGAGAGACCCACAAATTTCGATTGTAGTGATTTGCATGGTTGCCGAGATATACTTGGCACTACAAGAAACAATTGACAAATGAATACCAAGAACTTCATCTCTAGATTGCACGAAACTCTAACAGGTCATAAGAATTACCATAGTTTAATTCTTTTCCACGAAGTGCTAAATCATGCATGCCACAAAATAGGATTGTAGAAATGGTGGGACCCTGTTTGTTGGATTTTCTTGAATTTGTCTTCTAAAATGTCTATATGATGAGCTCAACTGCCCATCTATAGAAACTGCTTTGGATTTCAGTAATGCAACAAAATTTCTTGCAGTTGCATCTTCATGAGAGCCTTTGTGTCATGTGCTTTGCGTGTGGCTACGTGGATATTTGTTAAAATCTTTATATTTTTTGCATGGATTGATGACAAATGCCAACTGAATTACTCGATTTACTTTTTGCGAAAACAACACTCAATATCAATAATTACAAACGGCACCTTTTAACATTCGCGAGTATAAAAGCCGCGGTGAATAGTTTGATAACCATGCATATCTAAAAACTATGTTTCATAGTTCTTGCCAGCTCTTAACTCAAACATGTTATATAGGGGTCCAACAATCACGAATCAGCTGGAATTTCAACTCATTTGAAAGATCATGTGTCCAGACATACATTCCAACATCCAATTTAGGAAATGAATAAGTGTCAGCGACAATCAAATTTGAAACAGTTGCCTCAGCTGTGTCTGGCTGTTGACTTGTACTGATGTCCTCAATGCCAATGATAAGTCATTTGCTGCAGACGCACCAAAGTCTTCTAATAACGGCATTTTGCACTACTTTTCGTTGTTTTTTTAAAGCCTGTAAATAATTTTCTATCCATCTTTGGCAACCCTGCAGTTTCTGCACATATATTATTTCACAGCAATTTTTAATTTTCTTGTGAGAACTTACCATTTTGATTATTAAATGCATTAATATATTATATTTTAGCTATTACAGCGCTATTTTGTGAGTCTTCTATTTATTTCTAAGACTTTTAGCGGCACTTATGTTATAGGTACTTAACTCAAATTTAATTGAAATTAAACCTGTATGGCTTTGTCAGTTAAGGACCGTCCATAATTGACGTCACGGGATTTTGGCCGATTTTTAACCCACCCCCTCCCCCTTGTCACACTTTGTTACAAAAACTTAGACCCCCCCCCCCAGTGGTGGATTTAGCTATAGGACAAGGGGACGGCTTGGCACCCGCGCCCCTGTTGGGTCTAAAATGGCGACCCCCTTAAGACGCACTCGGTGAACACTAAAAGGGTGTCACTGGAGCAGAAAAAAAGAAAGCTAAACACGAAACTTCTAATCAACACCAAATGGCAATACAACGATATTGTCTTATCGTATTTCAAAACTGCAATATCTGGTTTTATTAGTCAGGAGCGTCGCCAAGTGGAAAAGAATAGAGAAGTATTAAAATAAATGATAGACGTGACTGACGTGACGTTGTTCTTAGCAAAATAGAGGACATAGAGAAAAATCTTGCTGTAGTAATGGTAGTTGTAGATATACTGGACATTTTCGTGAATTGTTATCTTTCATCTTTCATAGCCAAATATGATTTCACTTTAGACAGTCATCTAAAGTTTGAAAAGAAAAATGAACTTTATTTAGGTCATGATGTGCAAATTGATTTAATTCAATCACTTGCATCTGAATTATCGGCTATAATTGATAAGTTAATTCTGCACATTTCTTTTCTTTTATTATTGATTAAACCGTTGATATATCTAAAATTGATCAGATGTAAGTTTCTTTACGTTCACTTTTAATATCAGGGCATATTGTGCAAATAATTATAGGCTTTTGTACAGGCCTGAATTAACCATTGGGCAAACAAAGCACGTGCCTAGGGCACCAAGCGTTTGGCGGCACCACAAGTCCTCTTGAAAAATGTGTATATTGTCTCAGTAGCCATGCGTAATCGATATGACATTAGCCAATTGCAAATGTAAAATCGAGTCGAAAATTATTCTTAAGTCTCATCCTCATATTATAAAAGCGTTATAATGTTTACAAGTTTAAAAGAAGACCAGTCACAGAAGGGCGACACCAAGAAGCAGAAAACATAGCAAAGAAGATGCAAGAATTATAATTTTCGTCTTTTGGGAAGAAGCGTTACAACATTTTCACAGGGTCAGTCAAGCTCTACAAAATGAGCACGTGAACTTGAATAAGTGTGCAGATTCGTATTCTTCACTAGCAGATCACTTGCCTAAATCTAGGAATGAATTCGAAGCGCTTGAAGAAGCTGCAAAAGAAATAACACCAGGTCATCTTTGAACCGTAATCGTAAAAGAAAGTGTTCATTGATGGCGATGCCCATGAGGTATCTCTGAACGTCAGAGAAAAATTTCATAAACCTACTTTGTATGTCATTGTTGACAAACTTGAGGCAGAGATGAGTAGAAAAGGACGGGTATGTAATAATATAGCAGTTCGATTTTCTTGTTTGGTCGATGTACCATAAACATCTCAGTGTTTTCAAGGACTAATGAATGCTTCCCTGAAGATCTGTACAATAATTTACATCCTGAATTACGAACTTCCACTCATATATTCGTAACAAGTTTCTTGCATCAAAATCTTAATACAACACGTCCAGTCATGCAGAATTATACAAAGTGATAGTGACAACATCAAGTGTGCTTTTCCAAATATAAAATTCGCCTTGTGCATATAAAATTAATGGTTACACCTGTTCAACAAAGGATTCTTTTTCTCCGCTGAAAGGTATAAAAAAGTTCAAGTAGGGGAAACAAGAAATGGCTCCTTATCTCTGCTGATGATTGAGGCAGACTTGTACACAACTAACGCTGATGATGTACCCAAAAACTTTTCCAGCTGTAAATCTAGAGAAAAAAAAACAACTTTAAAATCTATTTAAAAAGCCATAGTTTTTCGTGTGTGTGTGTGTGCGTGCGTGCGTGAGTGTGTGTGTGTGTGTGTATGTGTGTGTGTGTGGTAGTGTGCGCTCGCACGCATATTATTGAACATACCAGAGGTCAGTGGAGGATCGGGGCCAGAAGTAGAAGGGGGCACCCATCTGGGTTTGTGCCTAGGGCAACAAGATGGCTTAATATGGCCATGCTTTTATACTTTGGACAACAGCAATCTTGCCGCATTTGCTGAGAAGATTTTAAAGGAACTACACATTACAAAATCGAAACATTGATAACACACTCTGTCGAGGACAGGCGTATGATGACACATATGTGGTGTCTGGAAAGAGTGGTCTTCAAACTCATTTAAAGCAACTTTCACCCAACGCCATCTATATTCATTGTTGTTCCCATGTTTTTAATTTGGTCACTATCGAAGCAATGTATGTAAACAGTGATGTGCAGTTGTTTTTCGGCACAGCTTACAGGTTGTATCATTTGTATGCATTCTTTACGTCTAGTTTACCACGTCTACATACTCTTAAGGAGCATAAAAAATCTCAATATTAAACAACAGTAGCTACTCTGAAATGACTTTCTGATACAAGATAGACAACCCGTAAGCATGGGCGTCGCTAGGAATTTTTCCAGGGGGCGGGAGGGCAAAAAATCTCGTTTCTTAATTAAGAAACCGTCCAAAAATGACGTCACGCGCCTATGGGTAGGGGGGTCCCCAACTTTGTGACGATGCGTGACGAGGGGAGGGAGTTAAAGAATTGTGACGTCACGTCAAAACACGCTACTCTAAGCCAAAGTTCCACTTACACTAAATAGGTCTACATACTAAAATAACAATAAAGTGTTTTCAAACATGCTCATTTTCAAATAATCAATATCACCTTAAGGTGGGGTGTCACAGCTTTTTGACGTCATATTGTTGGGGGGGGGTGGTCTAAGTTTTTGTAACAAAGTGTGACAAGGGGGAGGGGGTAGGTTAAAAATCGTCCAAAATCACGTGACGTCATTTATGGACGGCCCTTAACTGACAATGTCATACAGGTTTAATTTTCAATTAAATTTCAGTTAAATATTACATAGGTGCCGCAAAAAGTCTTAGAAATTAATAAAACTCACAAAATAGCGCCGTAATAGCTAAAATATAACATATATTAATGCATTTAATAATCAAAAACGTAATTTTTCATAAGAAAATTAAATTTTGCTTTGAAATAATATACGTGTAGAAACTGCAGGATAGCCAAAGTTGGATAGAAAATTATTTACAAGCTTTAAAAAGAAAACACGAAAAGTAGTGCAATCGCCGTATTCCGAAATGCCGTTATTAGAAGATTTTTGGACGTCTGCAGTATCTGACTTTACCATTGGCTTTGAGGACATCAGTAAAAGTCTACAGCCAGACACAGCTGAGGCTACTGTTTCTAATTTGATTTGTCGCTGACACTTATTCATTTTCTAAAATGGATATTAGAAAGTATGTCTGGACACACGACATTCCAAATGAGTTGAAATTGCAGCTGATTCGTGATTGTTGGACCCCCGATAAAATGTTTTAGTTAAGAGCTGACAGTGAGTGAAACAGAGTTTTTAGTTTTTATATATGCATGGTTATTCACCGTTGCTTTTAAATTCGCAAATGTTAAAAGGTGCCTTTTGTAATTATTATGTGTTGTTTCCGCAAAAAGTAAATCGAGTAATTCAGTTGGCATTTATCATCAAACCATGAAAACAATATAAAGATTTTAACGAAGATCCACGTAGCCACACGCAAAGCACATGACACAAAGGCTATCATGAAGATCCACGTAGCCACACGCAAAGCACATGACACAAAGGCTATCATGAAGATCCACGTAGCCACATACAAAGCACATGACACAAAGGCTCTCATGAAGATCCACGTAGCCACACACAAAGCACATGACACAAAGGCTATCATGAAGATCCACGTAGCCACACGCAAAGCACGTGACACAAAGGCTATCATGAAGATTCAACTGCAAGCAATTTTGTTGCATTATTAAAAGCCAAAACAGTTTCTATAGATGGGCCGTTAAACTCATCGTTTAGAAAACAAATTCAAGAAAATCCAACTAACTGGGTCCCATCATTTCTACAATCATCTTTTGCGGCATGCATGATTTAGGGCTTCATGGGAAATAATTAAATTCTGGTAATTTTTATGACCTGTTAGAGTTTCGTGCAATCTGGAGATGAAGTTCTTGGTAATCATTAGTTAACTGTATCTTGTAGTGCCAAGTATATCTCGGCAACCATGCAAATCAAAATAATTCAGTTACATTTTCTATACTTGCCGACGAGACAAATGACATTTCGGGTATTGAGTTGATGTAACTTGGTCAAAGAACAAAATGGGAAAATGATGGTCACAGAATAATTCCTGGGATATATTACAATTGTCTATAGAACAGCTGAAGGTTTAGACAACACCATTATTACAAATTATTTAGACTTTGGATTAAATATGACAAAGATTGTTAGTTAAGGATACTGCGGTTGTTCTAAAATGGCAGGTAACGAAGGAGGAATCCAAGCAATAATTAGAAAAAAAATACCCAAAAGCAGCATTTTTACAATGCAGTTCACATAAACTTAATCTTGTCCTGAACGATTTATATAATGTGAATGCTAAACGCAACACAATAGGAACAATTAAAACAATTAAAGTGTTTTCCGAGAAAGAAATCAGTGAAAAAATGCTTTAAAAAACTAATAAAACAAAATGTTCGTTTGCTATGTGAACTACATGGACACATGAATATAAATACTGGCGTATAATTTTGCTAAAAATGGGACAGAAATTGTATTTACAACAGTCAGTAATGTAATCAGCTATATTTGCAGATATAATTCTTTTTAAATGTTTGATGTGTGCACTAACTTCAATGTAATTAACTTGCAGGGAATTTAGTTCAGTTTTATTGTAAAAAATTTATGACATTTTTCTCAAATGTAAGGGGGGGGGGCAAATGCGCCCCTTGCCCCCTCCCTGAATACGCCCATGGCCGTAAGCATGCAGTTGATGCAGCTGTTGGATCATTCTCTGGTGTTCTAGCCACTCCAGAGGATATAAATTCAAGGGAAACAACAGACTATAAAGGAAGTGTTAGAACAGAAGCGATGGGACTATTTGTTTTGACTAAACAAAAATTCTTACGTTTTTTCTGATGTTATTTGTACGAAAGTTGTTGGATAATATCTTCGTGGTATCAAACTATTTGCAGCGCAAGAGCATTGACATTGCATTTGCAAAAACAATTGATCGATGTTGGAAGAAATAAGTTTGTTGAAATGAGAGGCGATAAAGCTTTAGAAATTCTAAAACTGAAAGTATATGTCAAATCATTTATTAACGAAAATCGTTCCAAACTAGATTTTAAAAACAAAATTTAAAGAAAGGCAAATTGCAAAAAAGAAAAGTATAGCAGGTTAACCTAGCAGAGATAAAGGGCTGATGATCCAACTACAAACTTTAAATCTGAAACGGACTTCACTATCTTGGATACACTTGTAACACAAATAGATGATCGATTTAATGACTTTCAGGACACAGTTATTTATTTCTATTGTATTGATCCATCACAAACGTCGGAAAAATAAATATTCTTTTCGAAGTTAATGCAAATTTATAAACACGACATTAACCTTGAAGAAGCAATCGTTGAATATTATACCTTGAAATATTTGTATGCATGAAAGGGTAAATCACTCTCTAGTGAACTACAACATATTAAGGTTTTATCATTCTTGACTGAAAAATAAATGGCATCAGGTCTCCCTAATTTGTCAATACTCTATAAAATTTAATGAATCTCCAGTTAGCAATGATTAAAAGTCATCAACAATTATTTGCGCTCAACAATGAAAAACGAACGTCTGTCTGGATTGGCATTAATTTCAAATGAACGTGATCTAGCTGAGAGGGTTGACTTTGAATCAACGATAAATCGTTTTGCTTCAATGAAATCACTTAAATAGGAATTTAATTACGGTTCAGGGCTCTACATAAATTCATATAAAACTAAGTTTCTTTCTTAGATCAATAAATAATAATAAATATACGATTGGAATAAATTTACATTACTATTTTGAAAACATATCTGTTTATATTGTTGATTCTGCTTGACTTGTTCGATGATTTTGAAAATTTAATAAATTAGTAGGTTAATAATTAGTATTTACGGAATGCTCAGCTGTTAGTAAAATTTGGAGGCGACCCCTGAAGACAAAACTAAATCCGCCACTGCCCCCCCCCCCCACAATATGACGTCAAAAAGCTGTGACGCCCCATATTAAGGTGGTGTTGTCTGTTCTCGTAAATGCTAAGCAACGCATCATATATTTGACTAATTTAATACCTCAATGGATTAATATAAATGCGACTTTACCAACTGTGTCACTGAGAGGTTTTAAGGTTAATTCTTCAACGTGTATCAAAGGAATTGTCCAACGTTTTGCAGGGTACATATTTCGCATAGTCACACTATAATAGCCACCCCGCTTCTAGAAAATAATATTGTAAGACTGAAGAACCCATGGCAAGACAAACCAAGTCTATAGGAACATCTGCTAAAATATTTTGAAATTGGTGGAAATGTCTACACTGACTTGTGACTAGTCTATACTGCTTGGGGTGACTTTCTTATAAATTTAAAGATTATAGGCATATTATCAATATACATAATTTGCAGTGTATGTTCCGTCTGTCCAGTCCCGTCCTTGACGCTAGGCAAGGTAACTCCAGATTTATAAAAGAAATAAAATTATAGACTTGAAATAATTTTTAAAATGTTGGTTTCGAGATTAACAAAACGTATTTGTCGCCATCAACTATTTGGACAGTGCCTCATAATTTAAAAGCTGTAATTAATATTTAAAGGGAACGAAGTAAAAAGAGCCATGGTTTATTTGATGTAATTAATTAATATTATTTTTTTTTTTTGGTATTAAATGTCCTTTTTTTGTATGCGTGCATGTTAATGTTCTACGTTATTCTAAATTTAATTTTATATATCAATGTATAATAATAATATCCATTATTGTTATTCGGCTGATGAGATTTACTATTGGTTTGTGCTTGGTTGTCAAGTTTCGATGCGTTTTGAACTACAATGACATTTTTTTAATTACTGCAAATTTTAAAGAACATATATACAAATCCCCCTCCCCGTCTGACATGCGAGCGTTTCTTGAGTTTCTTGAAAATGCCAGGAATAAATAAAATAAACAGTGGATAAGAATAGGACGCAATAATCTTCTTATAGATTGAGCAGCTGAAATGTATGAAATAAGAAAGATGTTTAAAATCAACTCGTTTTCATCGCAAAGGCTCAAAGATGTAACCGCGATGCATAAGTGACTACTAAGTCGTCGAAACATTGACTAGAGGACGAGTCGAGCCTAAGAATAAAAAGGACTGGCGAGTTACTGTACAACATCTAGCCTAAAATGGGAGTAACTTAAATGTTAAGCCAAATTAGATGTGACTTGGCCTTATATTTATAATCAGATTCAAAAACATGAACGCACAAACGATTTTGAACAACGGCGTACATATAAAACCAAGAGGAGGAAACCGCTACTTCCGAGCCCTTAGCTATATTCTGGCATGTTCGGATCACAACCAATTGATCTCCCTCAAGATAAAGTTATTCACTAGGAATTTTTCCAGAGTATGGGGGGGGGGGGGGG
>MUZC01002921.1:447226-461379 GCA_002072015.1 Radix auricularia
TGTGACGTACTTTTTGAGGGGGGGGGGTCGACGATTTTGTGACGACGCGTGACGTAGGGGGGGAGGGGTAAAAAATTGGCAAAAATCGCGTGACGTCATTTATGGACGGCCCCTAAGCATTTCGTAGAAAAGAATGAAATTCTGGTAATTTTTATGACGTTAGAGTTTCTTGTTGAATCTGGAGATTAAGTAATCATTTGTCAATTGGTTGTGCCAAATATATCTCGGCAACTACACAAAACACAATAATCGATATTTGTGGGTCTCTCTTGCGTGAAGACATTTTTCCTGAAGGAAATAATTAAGTTACATTTTCTATACTTACCAACGAGACAAATGAGATTTCAGGCACTGAGCAGATGTCATTTGGTGTTAAATTTGTCAAAGAACAAAATGGGAAAATGATGGTCACAGAAGAATTCCTGGGATTTATTCCAATTGTAAATAGAACAGCTGAAGGTTTAGACAACACCATTATTACAAACTCATTAGTGTCAACTACTTAGAGTAACAAAGAAAAAGAAACAAATAAATTCAAAATACTTCATTCATGGAAAAGAACTAACCCAAACTAAATATGCAAAATACATTGGAGTCATAATAAATGAGAAACTATCATGGAAACCCCATGTCAATAAAGTTATTAAATAATCAAACAAAACCTTTGGTTTTATTATAAAAAAAAAAAGAAAAATAAAGTTTACAAATGTAATAAAGATATAAAACTAAAATGCTACCTCACCCTGGTGAGACTTAGACTAGAATATGCATCTTCTGTATGGGACCCATCCACCAAAGAAAACATTGATAAACTAGATCAATTTAAAAAAAAAAGCTGCAAGATTCATTACCGGAGAATATTCAAAACTGACAAGAGTAACACCATTAGTTAAATCATTAAACCTTGAAACACTAAAGGGTAGAAGAATTAAGAGTAAATTAGTAATTATACATAACACGATTAATTTCAATTTAGAAATACAACACAGAGATAACTCAATACAACCCTCAGATAGACATAAGGATAAAAACATCTTTCTTATTCCGTATGCAAGAACAAACACATACAAGTTTTCTTTCTCCCCGTCCGGAATTTGAGCGTGGAATGGGTTGCCCGAGGAAACCAGGAAAGCCAACACTTTATCATCATTTAAAACTCTAATAAGAATGCGAGACTAAACACAAACCATATATAAACGTAGGACTCAATAATCTTCTGTATAGAAGGAGCGTCTGTAACAGTTAAGATAAGAAGAATTTAGATTAGGTACGACAAAGCTTGTTAGTAAAGGATATTGGCGGATGTTCTACAATTGCAGGTAAAGAAGGAGGAGTCCAAGCAATATTTGGAAAAAAACACCCAATAGCAGCATTTGTACATTGTAGTTCACATAAACTAAATCTTGTCGTGAACGATTAAAAATTTAAATAATGTTAATGCTATAGAGTCTACGAAACACAATTAGGAACAATAAAGTCAATTATAGTGTTTTTACGAGAAAGTAATCGGTATAATAATGAGCGAAGAAAACTAAATCCAAATGTTTCTTTGTTATGTGAAACTAGATGGACACATAAATATAAAAGCTTGCCTATTTTTGCGGAAAAAGTGACACAAATTTTATTTAGAACAATCAGTAATGAAATCAGTTATAGATCTACTTGCAGATATAATTCTTTTCAATTTAAATCCTTTAGATTAACTTGTAGTGTCTGAGCCCGTCCGTGAGACCGTGCGTGCGTGCTTGCTTGCCGAAAAAAACTTTGGATCGATTTTAACCCACTTTCTCGTAATCTAGCGAGCTGAAATTCTGCAGGCAGACTCGTGCCGATTATAAAAGTAATATATCAAAATTTCTGATCGAACGAATGGACAGTAATTGAATTATTGAATTTTAAAATTATTTTATGTATCTCTATCTATCATGTTTATTTTTTTTAGATAGAGTGGTGTGGTGCGTATTATGTTCAACAACCTTTCCCGTCGTGCAATGAGGTGCGCTTTATATTGACAATGCTTTTTAAAAATATATTCACGATCGGTGCGCATTATATTAAACTCGTTTTACGAGACATAACTAAAAATTTTGAATTTTCGGATTGTTTTGCCCTGCGTATTATAATGAACATTCTTATGGTTATGTCTCGTATTTAAAGTGAAAAACTTGTTTTTTTTTAAAAAAATTGTATTTATGTTTTATATGTGTACACTGTCTTCAATGTAATAAACTTGCAGGGAATTTAGTTTAGTTTTATTGTAACAAACTTTTGACATTTTTTTAAAATTTAGAGGGGGGAGCAATGCAATTGCCCCCCCTTGCCTACGCCCATGCGTGGATACTAACAGGACAAAACAAAACCCGGACAACTTAAACCAGAATGTGGAGTTCAGAGTGAGTTCATAAACATTTCTGGAACTTGTCGTAATGGAGTCTATGCTACTATGTAGAGATTCTGGAAGCAGCGAACCTGTTGCATTAGAATATCGTGTTGTATACAAAGTTCAATGACTCGATGGACTGGTTTATGTACTTATAAATAACCACAAGCCGTAACTCTGGTCGACAACAGATCATGTCTTTTATATTAATAACCTGATCGACCATTCTATTGTTGTTATCGGTGTCGGACTTTTGATATTGTAGCAAGGAATTCATTTATGTTACTTTTAGCCGGTCTTAGTAATCACATCAATTCAATAGATCTCCAGTTTTAAAGTTATAATAATCAAGTTGCTTCTTTTTCAGAAGTTCTTTTTTTATTTTATTTAGTGTGTAAACACTAAAGCACAGCGAGCATGCTACAGTCTAGCAGGGCAGTGTTAACGCTGTAGAAGAAATCATTCATTCATTTATTCAATGGTTGGGGGAGAAATGTTAGGACTATGCTGACACCCCCCTCCCNTCCCTCCCCCAACCACCCCCCTAACAGAGACAGAAGCAGCATTTCCGCCGTAAGCGGGACTACACCGTCCCATTATACGCTTGACACTGACTGCCAGGGCAATGACTAAACGCAGAGAGCGGCTTCCCTTGAGACATTTGAAAGGCTTTGTGATTATTACTGTGAATGGGTTTCACTGGCAGCCCAGCCAGAACGTGGTAGAGGAATCCGGGCTAAGGTCTCAACAATCCTATACCCCAAATGGCGGGCCAAACGATGAACATTCAGGTCTCTTTGATTACAATGGTTTCAGATTTCGAACTTGAAACTATTACACGGGGTCCTGGAAAGTGTGCCATTAGCACTGCAGAGTTGGAACAATTAAACTTTTGGCTGATGCCAGCTAAATATTTTTTTTTAAAAATAGCTGCAGCCTACCAAAAATATTTGTTAAAATAAATATCCTAATGTCTTAGGCAAAGATTCGACTTGTAGTGGTTTCATAAACAATTTTTAAAAAATTGTAATGGTTGAGATATTACGGCATCCTAACTAGCAGCTACATAAATTGTTATGGATTGTTGAATTAAACTTACTTAACATCTAGTTCTTTTAATAAATATGTATTACATTTATACATATGTCACGGACTGTTACACATTGTTGCGATAATTTATCATCTAATTAATTTCAACACCATTAAAAAATATATAACGAATTAAAAGAAGAAAAGTGTGTGGGGGTGGGTGGGTGGATCGGGGTGGTGGCTAAAATCCTGCAACTAAAGAAAGTAACATCACAACACATTGTAAATTGAGTAACTTACGTCATACCGCCATTAATCCATTACAGTAATATCCTAATCCAAAGTTCTAAAGATGAGTCGTGGATTTAATTTATTTCCTCGTTCACGAAACACTCCACAAATGAAACAACACAGATCGCTTTGAACTTTCACCTTGTAAACACAATTTAGATGCACATACACAGATCGCTCTGAACTCTCACTCTTTAAACACACTGTAGATGCACATAATACGCACGGCACTCTGAATTGACATATTGTTAACAGTGAACAGACTACAGATATAAGAATACATATAGCGAATGGAAATTTTCAATTTCTTGACTACATATTGCAATTAATTAAACAAAGTAGGTATCGGAAAACCCGAAACGCTTCATCTTGGAATTAGAATATATCCGCTGTCCGTTTCATAGAGAAATAGCTCCAGATATGGTCTGAATGTCAGGCAAAAAGAACTTCTTTCGCGACCGAGTGAAAACGGTTCCTGATGGAAACTGTCATGTATTAGTATAGTCCGAGCCTCATTAATCTAGCCACCATTGGCCACTGGCAAACAAACGTTACAGGCTTTGCAATAGAAAAGCTCCGAGCTGCCGAAAGTGGGGAATGGCATGAGGCTGTTGGTCGAAGGCCACTACATGGGTGGGACTTGGTCTGGTCCCAATCAATAGTACCTGTTAATTGGTTCCTTTGTGGCGATGACCCCAATATGGGACTTTCATTGAAATATCAGCCAGGTTATATCAGTGAGTACCCAACAAGAAATTGTAAAATAAATAATCAGTTAGCCGGTAGCCGTATTAGTTTTATTCACAGCAGCTATACGAGGACAGTTAATCTTTACAGCTACACCACGTGCGCTCTCGAACTAATCTCTTATAGCTATACCCATAAAATACTACAAAAATAACTATAAAAAGCATCAGTTGTACAATTAAAAAACTGCACCAAATTCGCACTCTAGAAATGCGCGACACATTTTTCAGCTTTTTAAAAAAATATAGACCTAGTCTAGATCTACTAGAAGCATGACATGCTCTGCTGCGACAGCTAGATCTATAGAGAATACATGTTTATTAGGATCATTTATTATAATTCACAGATAGAAACGGGTTTCTTAAAGAGCGGCAATGAAATTTAGGATCGCGGAAGGTATAGCGATGCCACAATCATCTTCTTCACGGCATAATAACATGGTTGGTCGATGACGTTTTAAGCATGATGAAGGTAAGCTGGGCGTCTTCAAATTAGTTTTTTAAAATATTTTTTTACTATTATTATTATTTTTTTTTTTTACTTCTGCTGTTAAAACACGCATTGAGCTTCCAAATGTTGCACACCACAATAACAAAATTCAAATGGTGTGCAGGGACGTTACATTGATCCATATGATGTCCAACGGAAGATTTTCTTTTCACGTGCATCATAAAACTCTAGTGTTATCCTTATCAAAATCTTTATTACTATTTTAAGCCGCTAAAATTTAGTCATTCATTACACCAATAATTACTAGTCATTCCTAAAGATTTCAATTGACCTCCCTTTAAAGCGCAGACGAGACATAATTACACAGGAAACTTTTAAGTCGCTTAAAATAAATTTATGTTTTAAAGTTGTCATCGGATGAATCATTTTTTCCCCAGAAAATACAATGAAAATAATGAATAAATGATTCATCAATGGGATTAAAATGGGATGTATAAACCTGCAAGAGATCTATTGAATGAAGGCATCGAATTGCGCAGCAAAATGACTTGTAAGGACTTTAAAACGAAGCGAAACCAGTACCGGATTTAGACTTGATAAAAGGCCCAAAGATATTTGAAGTATGCGGCCCTTTTGTCCAGATGTTCTATATGTCAGTACCAAAATTGAAAACAACGCACATGGACATTTTTATTGGGGAGGAGGCGCAAGAAAGTGGGGTACCTCAGTGACCCTCAGCTATAACTTGTGCCACTTAGGCGTACACTAGGAACTGAAGGTAACCCTTGTTAAAGGTGTTTGTACTCTTAGAAAACACAAATCAAATCGCCGGGTGATACTGAAAAAGGGGTGAGGGAGTGAGGGGAGGGCGAGAAGATAAGCAGAAGGGGTGTACATGGGTAAGGAGATGGGGCGTACATGGGTAAGGAGATGGGGTGTACATGGGTAAGGAGATGGGGTGTATATGGGTAAGGAGATGGGGTGTACATGCGTATGGAGAGACAGAGAGAGGAAATAATTTAAAGAAAACATACGCTCCTTTTCTGGAGAAAATGAAAACCGCCTTGTCAAAATTTTCGGCCAAACATTCGTAATACAAGAGAACCGAATACCCGTTTTTTTTACATCTCGCCGTCTTACAGGGAAGAAAAAAAGCAATGGACTGATTGGTAATCATGCTCGTCTGTAGCAGTTTTCATTTGAAGAAATTATTCTAACAGGGGGATGGGTGCGAACGAAGCTAATTTATAATTATAAGAGTGCAACTCTCAACAGCTACGTTCTACGCTAATGGAGATACGCATTAGAGAAGCTTTACACTTTACTTAAGTTAAATGTGTATATACCTCAAGCACTGCTAGAGACTGATGTAGCAATGCAATGTGTCTGTTTAATGCTTAGAGGTTACAGTACATTGACAATAAATTAAGATTTGATCCGTTTTTTTTTATCCCTTCTCCTGAAATAAACGATAGTCGTATGACACAGAGAGCGAGGTAACACAATGCAAACTAAAACACGCTTAAGTGACTCCAGTTTACAGTCTGGCCCCCCCCCCCAACCTAGAACGCCTAAACGCACCACATGTGGGTGCGGGTACTTCGTGTTCAAAAGTTCTAGTGATCTTTCAATACACGCACAGCAATAAGTCCAAGGGAATCCAAACTCATAGTTGAACGGTACAATTTTACAAAAAGTTGTTTTGTTGTAGTTTAAAAAAAAAAAGAAAGAAAGAAAGAAAGTTGCATAATATTAAACCGCATGCAGACAAATTTAATTATTAATGGGAGTGTGCCACAAGTGCACATTATAATTTTAATCAGTGCCAGTGATTGAAGTTGTGTGTGGAAAGAGAGTCTTACATCAAATTAATTGTTTACAAAATTTAGGTATGCTACATACACAAACCTCAGCATCGAACACAAGTGGTTCATGAACTCAGCAATCAACTAGTCTGAAGCACACGTGTTGAGTATATATATATATATATACACCAGGGTAAACTCAATTTTAAAAAAAAATGTCGATGATGACCTATATCTACGTTTGTGTTTCTAATCTGTCGAAGTAAATAATAGTTATATTTAGCTGCCCACCACCATCCATCCATTTTTCCGTCCACCCACCAAACAATCCCGCATCCATCGATCGATGTGTGTTTTTATGCCTGCTTGACCAATCATCCATAAGTCATCTATCTATCTATCTATCTATCTATCAATCATCTATCTATCTATCATCTATCTATCTATCTATCTATCTATATGTCTGTCTGTCTGTCCATCCATCTATTTATCCATATACCTACCTACCTCTCTAGCGATCCATCTATCTATTTACATATGTACATATCATCTACCTACCTACCTACATATCTATCGATCCATCTATCTATCTATCTACACATGTATCTATCATCTACCTAATCTTTCTCCATACGGGTATATTGAAGATCATATAAATCGTGATGTAAACTAACCCTACAAGTGTTGGCCAACACACGCTCTGGTTCTATTCGACACACTACTAGTCAAGCACAAACCTCGTCCGGCACTTAAGAACAAGGGAAAGTCATTGTTTTACGCCTGACGACATTTAGGTGACATACTAAATGTGCACCATTTCAAAGAAACTGGCTAAAAATAAAACAAGTCCTTTTGAGTCAGGAAAAGTAGCACTTTGACTGGACAATAATTATAACTAAGTAGGGCACTTGTGTACAGAGATGAAAATAGATAAATTATTGAACCAGGACAGAGAAATTTGAGTGGGGGGTGTGGTGGGGATTCACATAAGTCAGTTAACGGTAGAGGCTCCCGCGGCCTCTTTTCACAACCGGACGAAAAATGATTTCAAAATTATGTAGAATCATCATTAAAATATTTCTTTAAAAAAAAAAAATTATACACATAATAATTTGAATGGTATTGCTGGTTTACAATAACTTTAAAAAAAAAAATAACCTTCTTGGAACTCCCTAATACAGAGGTGTCCAAATTCCGTCCCGCGATAAAATTTCAACTGACCCGCGACCTCATCTTAAATAATTAACGGGCTTGGTAATTTTTTAAAATCTCTGTATAAACGACACACAATGTTGAAAATCGATACAATTTTATTATTCGACAATTAATATATCGATTTTTATTTTTTTTAAAAAGCCATGAAGTCATGTGCAGTTAGTCTATGTGTACGAAATTCGATAACGTCCAATGCAAAATCGGTGACGTCGAATTGCTTATTTAATGCCAACTCGGCAAAGAAAATTAATTTGGCGTCGAGGTGTACTGATAATTTTAAGTCTGTTTTAAAATCACATTTTGTACACACCATTTCCGTACTGGTTATATTTCAAGACGTGTATTCTCATTCTTATACCTTTGCAATTATTCAACCAATTACTGTCCCCCTTCCACCCCCACTCTCAATAATTACAAACATAATAAAGATCGAACAATTAAAATAAATAAAAAATCTACGCTTATGTTATTTTCCTTTATTTAGCTTAGCCCCTCTTTGCAAAACAATTGGACAACCCATTCCCTAATCAGTCCCATTGTAATCTTAGATGACATGAATCAAGGACATTTAAAGGGAGAGCAATATCTCAAAGGGAAGTAACTTATATAATGCACTCACAAAAAATGTATAAAACAAATATATTACTTTGCATGATCATTGACCTCTCAGTGTCTCAAGTGCTCACGTGATTCTTGTCAGCAGTTGTTTCTAAATTTCGATTTATTTTCTGACGCCACCTTCTTTAATGGTAAAAAAACCAACAAAATACCACAAAAAAAACAACAACAAAAAAACAACAACAACATTTATTTCAACTAAAATATTAAAACAATATCTGTATAACTATGATTGTGTGATTTTATGACATGTAGTATATATAAAGTGTAGCATATAGAATAAGTATAATAGAACGTAATCTTTAGAAATAAATTCTCTGGATTTGATTTAAAAAATCAGATTATAATGCAAGAAAATGTTGTATTACATATATTGAACTACTGTGTTCTAAAATATGTTCTGTCTATTGAGCCTGTTTTATTGATGAATCTTGTTTATGCCACATTTGTATTTGCAAGGCATGATACTGACTACTGTTACTCTTACAAAGTCGTCAGGAACAGCCTCAAGTACCACACAAAATACAAGAGAGACTACTGTTTTACTAAGTGTTACTTCAAGGCACAGCTCGCATAATGCAATGGGTCTAAGTGTCCAGCTTTAATGAGAGTTAATAAATGTATATTTGAGGAATGCAGGCCAGTGAAAAATCTAAATTTTTTCAGTAGGTCACATTGCATACTTTCTGCCACAACACCTCACTGCTGCCACACCCCATCACTGCTGCCACACCCCCTCACTGCTGCACTCTCTCATTGGATGTAACAAAAAATTATTTTCAAATTGCTATAATAATCGCCAGCCTCCTTGTCAAGGGAAGTTCCTAAAACCTTTTCAAGGCCCCATCTACACCACCAAACTCACTTGATACTTCAACCCTCCAAGATTCAATATTCTCCAGCCAATCATTCCTCTAAGTTTTGATGGTTCATGACGAAAATAAAATAAACATGTGAGCAAATTATTAATTTTTTCTGTGCAAAATTTTACATCTAACAAACACAAATATTTATTTTTATCAAAATTTGCATGCAGTAACTCTTAACAGCTGCACAGTGTCTGGCAAATAGCTGCACCGCCACGAGGCAAAATTATCATTAACAATATTTGACATTATATGTATGACAGTATATCATAACAGTCACCCTTATGTGCATAACTGTAGTCAGAGATAAGAACGCATGTTTAAGATTGTATAAACAAGTACAGAAAATAGCTGATTGTTTTGTTCTAGTTTGTGTTCTTAGATTAACAAGTAACATGAGCTAACATGACAAATAAAATACAATTTAGCACATGGGAGTTAACTGAATAAAGTTGAAAGCCAAAAAAAAAAGAATTTAATAGTTTAATCAATGAAATCCATTGGTATTATCATTATTATTATGAACTAGAAATAACCTGCCAAACTTTGGTAGCAGGAGAGTGTGAACTTCCTCCCATTCCCTAAATTTACTTGACCAAAAACATACTCAAAGAATGCATTTTGTATACACTCAGGAATTTTATATGTATATAATTAAAAAAATGTGGAGTTTGAGGAAAGGGACGGTTTGGAAACACAAAGGAAGCAGCTTTACATCCACAGCAGAAATATTTATATATAACATTGCATCATGGGTCAATAGGGGCGCGGTGGTCTAAGTGGTAGCGCACTGGACTGTTGAACCGAGGCAAGAACCTGAGTCATGGGTTCGAGCCGTGGCACTGGCAAAGCCCCCAGGCATTGTGCTTACCATACGATCCCTTGCTCTATAGTTGTTAATGAAATTTGTCAACGCTACTTCGCTTGCGCCGTAGGCTGTCATGGTCTGGCAAGGGGTTATTATTATTATTATATCATAGTAAAAGGGCCAGATATGTTTACTTCAAGGGTCAGATGTGTTTACTTCAAGGGTCAGATGTGTTTACTTCAAGGGTCAGATGTGTTTACTTCAAGGGTCAGATGTGTTTACTTCAAGGGTCAGATGTGTTTAGTTCAAAGAACTTTGTGGCTAACATGAGCTAAATGATACTCTCAACTGAACCTGCTTTATTATAACTATCAGATCTTATGTGTATGTTCACCTTATAAACACGTATGAAGCATGCAGTGGCCTCTAAAATATATCAAAAGCAATCATACTGCAAACACATCAATATGATTTATGATAAAGATGTAAAGTAGCTCAAATATTTTAAAAATTCTGATTCAAGCTATACATGTTATAAAAAATCATGTCAAGTGCACTGCATGTTGGTATTAATGGGTTAGTCAGTCAAACATCATTTTATAATCTAGTCAATCAACCATGCTTTAATATCCAAACTATGCAAGTGGAATGCATTTATTATAAATTATATGGACATTAATACAACATCATGAAAAACAATCAAGGTTAATTCAGAAATGTTAATGGAAGCATTTTGTTACGGCACATGAAGGGATCTGTTCTTCATTTTTCTTGGAAAAACCGTTGCAGTATAGAGTTGTTCCCCTTTGCCGGTGATGAAGGTGAAGGTCATGTTGGCTGATGTTGTCTCGGTGTATAAAAACCCACCTTTACACCGAATGTCACAGTAACGGAAGAGTGAGGCCCCTGTAGGTACCTGACTGGAGTGATTAAGACAAGGCTCGACTGTGCTTCCCATACCAGAGATAAAGTAATTGATATTACCCCCATTTGTTGCTTTGACACGAAGGTACTGAAAGGGTAGAGGGGGAAAAAATGGAAATGTTAACAGAAAGCATCAGCTACATCCCAGTCCTAAATTTTAACTGTCAGAGATGCACAAATAAAATAGATCATCTAAGCGTACCTCCAACCCACTTCTTTATCTAAACATCTCATTTCTAAAAAGACTGGATCGTTAGTCTCATTAAACATTATATCAGCACCAAAACTATTTACTACTTCACATCTTTTATGTGATTTTTATTTAGATAGACAGACAGGCAGACAGACAGACAGGCAGGCAGACAGACAGACAGGCAGATAGACAGACAGGCAGACAGACAGGCAGGCAGACAGACAGACAGGCAGGCAGACAGACAGGCAGGCAGGCAGACAGACAGGCAGGCAGACAGGCAGGCAGACAGGCCTTTGACTAACAAACTCAGCAATCTTATTGCTTTGAGTCATAAAATGCTAAAATTATGGTTTTAATTAGACTTTAGACCAGTGTTTCTCAAACTTTTTGGGTATCGAGATACAAAGAATATTCGAGAATTTTTGCGACACACAAAAATAATTTTAAATCATTTTATTTAAAAGATAACTTTTGTTACATATCACTGTCATGTATATTACTGTTATATATTAGTATAACAGATGTGCCTGCGCAAAGGAATACATCATATTACATGGGGGCTCCAACGCGCAACTCATCATCAACTGTAAGGAGTCTCTCTCGTTTCTTGGACTTGATTTCAGTTATGCCCAAAAGCTAAATTTACGGAACCAAGAAGATGAAAATGGTTTTAACTGCTTTCAAACTGACTAAAGGAATAGACTTTCATGATTGCAAGCCAGAATTCTTCTAAATTTGTGTTGGTGAACGCTGTTTGATAGAATTTGTCATGTCGTAATTCGATTACCTGCTCCTCCGCTTCAGTCATCAAATTGACTTCTTCACTGACTGCAAACAAATTGATTCCCCAAGCAAATTCGTCGATGTCTAGTGATTTATATAACAAACATTTTGTTTTGCTTTATTTTAAAATGTCATAATAACTCCAGAGCTCAGAACCCTAGCACTTTTAAATATTTTTACTAGATCTCGCTACACACCTAGAAATCTCTCAAGACACACTAATGTGTCGCGATACACAGATTGAGAAACACTGCTTTAGACTGACCTACTTTATTGGCAACTCCTCTGAATCTTTCTAATCTGAATATAACCTAAGCCCAGGCCTCACAAATTTACAGCTGTATGACTTTTTTAGCATCAAATAATTGAATAACGAATTACCTCAAAGTTGTGCTCATGAGCTGCCAGGAAGCCATTAGCACTGTACTTATCCAACAAAGGTTGTAGTCTGTCTATCAAACATTTTGTGGATCCGTGGTAGGATGTGGAGTAAACTGGATAATGTCCAGCAACAAACAAGTAACTGGCACTGTGGGGTAAAAAATATTTAATAATAATAATAATAAAATTATAATTTATATAGCGCTGTATCCCAGCTAGGAGCCGAGCTCACAGCGCTTTACATGGAGATTACAATACATATATTAATTAAATAAACATTCATATCATACATAAATGACAATACGTTATACATCAGCTACTTTAGTCATTAAAAGAAATGTTGTTTCATTAATTTTCAAAATAAATTTTAAAAAGATGTGTCTAAGTGCAGTCTTGAAGGACTTAGTAGTTGAAATACTACGGATGTGTAATGGTAGAGAATTTCATTGTTTGGCTGCACAAAAAGAGAATGACCTTTCGCCAAATGGTTTAGTTCTTGTCTTAGGAACACAGAGAATGCGTGTATCTGCAGAAGAGCATAGCACATGGCTTGGTGAGTAGACTGACAAAAGTTCAGTAAGATATGAAGGGCATGAGTCAGAAAAGAAGTTGTGACACAGAACGGCCAGTTTGTAATCAATTCAGGAATTATATAATGTCTATGACTAAAGTTGTGACACAGAACGGCCAGTTTGTAATCAATTCAGGAATTATGTAATGTCTATGACTAAAGTGTAACTTCAAAAGTGTCAATGGAACAAAATATTAGTCTTGTCAAATACATTTTTTTATAAAAATTACATTAAAAACAACATAACAAAATTAATCAGTAATATTAACAAAAGAATGTCCCAACATTAATTTTTTTTTTACCAAAAAGTATCCTAACATTTATGATTTTGAAACAAAAAAGGTTCTGAGGTGAACATAAAATTATAATTAATTACCGGCTGTTGTTTAGATTTTGCTCTATAAAAGCCCACTGTTCTTCTGCAACTAATGGGTCTGCAGGTCCTTTCAACTTCACTTGGCTGTAATCATCAGTGTATCCACATAACAGAACTGTATCCACAAAGATAATGCCCACAGTCAAATTTGTCTTAGCCAATGAGAATTCTTTGTAATAATAAAAGTTTGGGAAATTCCTGAAAAGAAATTTTAAAAAAATTAAATTTTGTGATATAAGAATGAGAGTGACTTGGGGATTTGAGAACCTAAGTTTGATTTTAAATATTTCATGTTTTGACTTAATGTTTTACAAAGCTCTGACTATAGTTACTCTAAAAGTCATTATGCTGAAAACAGCATAGTGAGTTTAAGTAAAAGATATCAGCTAACAGCCTTCTTCACTGACAGTCCAAAATACTTAATATTTTAAGTGATGAATAATTGATATAAATTTTTATAGATACAGAAGACAGATAGAAAGGAAGACAAAGCCCATGCAATTATGTACAATTTGATCAGCTGAATTTTACTTGATTTTTTTTTTTCAAGTGTCACTAATCACAATTTTTATTGTTCGTTTGTAGACCAGTTTAACTCAGAAAAGTGTCACTAATCACAATTTTTATTGTTCGTTTGTAGACCAGTTTAACTCAAAAAAGTGTCACTAATCACAATTTTTATTGTTCGTTTGTAGACCAGTTTAACTCAGAAAAGT
>MUZC01002921.1:461694-483228 GCA_002072015.1 Radix auricularia
TTTTTATTGTTCGTTTGTAGACCAGTTTAACTCAGAAAAGTGTCACTAATCACATTTTTTATTGTTCGTTTGTAGACCAGTTTAACTCAGAAAAGTGTCACTAATCACATTTTTTATTGTTCGTTTGTAGACCAGTTTAACTCAAAAAAGTGTCACTAATCACAATTTTTATTGTTTGTTTGTAGACCAGTTTAACTCAGAAAAGATCAACATGGGCACCCATAGAAAGCTTGAAAAAGTAAAATGTGTCTTTTTTACAATTTATTGTGGACATGAGCATCTATGTGAAATGAAGATAGAATTACATGGTGAGGACTGTCAAATAAATTTAATTGGTTAGACAACAAAGTGCAATGCATTTGTTGCTATTTGCTTAAAATTATGAGGTATTACACACACAATATGTCAACAATGTTTTCAAGATAGTAAAGTCAATTTTATTACTCAAATATCTACATAGGACATTTCAGTTTATTACTCAAATATCTGCATAGGACACTTCAGTTTATTACTCAAATATCTACATAGGACACTTCAGTTTATTACTCAAATATCTACATAGGACACTTCAGTTTATTACTCAAATATCTACATAGGACATTTCAGTTTATTAGACAAACACATTTCAAGTATTGAGTAATCACTTTATTTTAAATGTATAGAATATAAAAGGCACATTACTGGCACTTGATGATTGGTCCACATAAAAAAATTCAATTAAATTTAACAATGTGAAAATAAAACCAAAGTCTTCATAAAAGTTGTATAGACATCCAAAATATTATTGATAAACTAAAATAAGGATTTTCCTTGTTTTGAAGCTAAAAGGAAATTTTCTATTCAATTCACTTAGACTGGAACTACTTCTTTTATAACAATGTTTCCAAAGCTTATGCCATGAACGCTTTTGTTCCTTATGTGTTGGAAATTTGAAAACTAAAAATTTACTTCGATTTATTAATAAATAATTATTAATAATTAATAATAGTTTGCTTTTTTTACGTACAAACTTCTCTACTAAAATAAAAGATGTTGAAAGTGTAAACTTTAAAATAAGCTGTTTTTATAAAGAAAATGATTTAAAAAATTAAACATTGTTTTTACTTAATTAGTAATAACAAAATTTAAATTCATTGACATTATATTGAACTACTTATATTTAAATACAAAAAAGTGAATTGGCTGTTTTTGTTACATCCCTTGAACTTTTAATTTTAATGATGTCATACATCTTATCTTTAGCTTTAATATAAAAATTATCGATTAATTATTCAGTAATTTTTCAAAAGTTAACAATTACATTTAAATTAATCGATAACAGCCCTATTAAATATGTTCATTTTTAAAAACATTTGTTTGTAAACAGCATGAAAAGTACTTCATAAAACAAAAAGAAAAAAGAAAATCTGATAGACCTGGATGACTCATTTTACAACAATAAAAAGTTATTAAGACAGTAAACTACCTGTCTTTGGTCAGGTCTGTGTAAAAGTTATGATTAAATCTCAAGTAAAGTGGCCACACACACAAAAAAAAGATTATTCACACACAAGAAGAAAACTCATTTTGAATTTAAGAACAGGTTTGAGGGCAATTCATCAAAATGGTTTATGCTATAAACACGGTGTATCTTAAAAAACATAGTGTATGTTATAAACACGGTGTATTATAAGCATGGTGTATGTTATAAACACGGTGTATGTTATAGACACAGTGTATGTTATAAACACGGTGTATGTTATAAACTAATATTTTTTATAAACATGGTGTATGTTATAAACATAGTTTGGTTAATTCTGAGAGATAAGACAATTTGTTAATGGAAGACTACAATAGAAATTGTGTATAAATTAGAAACATTTTTATCAAAAATCACAAATCATATTTAATATGATCAATATTTGTCAAAGTTTTCCAGAGAAATTAGAATTTGAAAATTTAAAAAATATTGGATATTTCTTTGTTATAATTGATTAAAATCCAGAAATGTATATAGAAACAAGAGTAATTAAACATAATGATTCATAATCACCAAAATATTTGTTTAACACAACAATTAAATTAAGTAGGTCATGATTGTGCTTTGTTTATCAACAAAATTGTATATTTTAAAATTGTTATAAAATAAGATGTTTATAAAACCCTGGTTTATGTAAACAGAAAGTCATGAACAAGAAAAGAAACTTCTTTAAACACTAATGATAATCAGTGAAAGCCCCTTGGTTTAGGAGGAAATATTGGTGTAAAGAAAAAAAAACAACAAAGAATCTCTTTGAAAAAAAGGTACTAAATTTTTCGTGGAAAAAGCACAGTTGAATAGAGCTGCTCTCCACTTGCATTGATGAATGTCAAGGTCATGTTGGTCCTGGTGGATTCGGCATAGAGGAATCCTCCTTTTGAGGGCAGGCTGGAATAATGGAATAGCAAAGATCCTGCTGGCACAGAATTCATGTGTGTTGTGCTGATGTCAATGAAGTTAGCCATGCCAGACACTAAGTAATCAATGGTGTTACCTGCCTGTGATTTGACACGTAAATGCTAGAGAAAAAAAAAAGAAAGAAATAATAAGATGATTTCAATATTCCAATAAAAATGTTAAAGATCAGTTACTTTATTGTTCTAAGTGCAGGTGGTTGGAAATTATTAAAATCAGCCTGTCCAAAGACTCTCGTTTTCATCAAATTTTGAATGCCTTATGGAATTATTTTTTTGATCTGATTAAGAATTGACTGCATGATATTAAAATTACCTGAAGATAATGTGATAAAATAATTGAAACTAGGTCAGTGATAACACAGCTTGAAAAATTAGGTACAGTTTTAATAGTATTATGTCATCAATGATAGTGTTATCATTACTGATGATTAAAGAAACTAAGAGTATTTTAAACCCGGTTTCTGTATTTTCTGTAATTTTGTTATGTAATCTTCTAATTATAAATATATTTTATAACATCCGTAAAAAAGTATTGCATCAGATTTCTATAATAAGTTTAGCTCTTTTACTTCTGATTATAAATGTGGGATTTAGATGAAAAACCTTCTTACAGGAAAGCTTCACCTCAGCCCATAGGCCATTGATGCAGTTTATAAGTCATATCTTCACACACAACTTTGACTAAACTCTTAACTACAGTTAAATTTGTAAGCCAAAGGATGTACATTTATTAATTTCATTGCCACCTAAACCATAATATAACAACATCCAATACCTGAAGATTGTGATCATGCCCTGACAAATGACCATTGGCCTTGTATGTGTCCAGCATGGGGTCTAATTTCTGCACAAGGCAATCTGTTGGCCCATGTTCAGCTATTGAATAGACCGGGTAGTGACCTGCAGTGAATAAATAGTTTGCTCTGTGGAAACAGAATAAACAGATGTACAAAATTTTGTCTGCTGATGTCGTTTAACAATAAGTTCTCAAAGGTGGCAACAAATTAGATATAATAGAAGTAAGAACAAAGCCTCAGGAGTTTTTAAATGGGTGACCTTGGAGTTTAAGCCAGCTATTGACTTGCAACATAATTTTTTTTTTTTACCAAACCTTGATAAGCAGATGTCTAGATATCATATTCAATCAGAAGATAAAAATGATTGTGCCTGAGAGATATTTGTCTCACTTTACAAATATTAAAATTCTCTAATTCAGTAAAGCAAATTTTTTATTTGGAATATGTTACATAACATTTTAAAATGTTTAAAATTGATTAATCTTAATGCAGGGTAGAAACCAGCCTCAGATTTATCTTATGACTTTTTGTTATCTCCATACCATACGTGAGGCTCTTATAAATTAAAAGATAAAATGTGCCCAAATGAAATGCACTATTTTGAAACAATTAGATTTAGACAGAAAACATAGAAAACTGTAATTATGTTGATATTTAAAAATGTAGGAATGAAAGAACAACTAATATATCAACTGGAATTTCGTATCCCTAATGGGGCTAAAATGATGATCCTAGAGGTAATCATTGCTTGACAGACTTAAATTAAAATACATTTAAGTCTTTGATTGGTTAAATTATTTTTATGGCAATCTGCATTAACAAAAACCACTGCATACAAATACATTTTGGCTGAAAATGTTTGCATACACATAGTTTCTTCAATAAACATTTAGTCTACAACACAAACAGGTCACAGATGAAATAGTTATAACTCTACCATTTATTTGTTAAATTGTATGAAATGAAGTAGTATTCCCAAACTTTAGAATACAATGCTTAATTATTTACCTAACCTGAACAGGCTACAGATCTTGCATAAAATCAAATGGCAAAGTTTGAGTAAAGGTCATTATTAGTTTTTATCTGCTTTCGGTAACCTTGCATTTGATATTATATGGAAACACAAGGCATAATTAAAGTTGTGTGTTACCTGCTCTTCTTCAAAGTCTCCTCTATAAATGTCCATTGAGCATCAGCAGTGATCTTATTCTCAGGGCCTTTAGGTTTCACATTTGTAAAGTCATCAGTTGATCCACACAGCTGAACAGTGTCAATAAATACAATGCCCACAGTGTGGTTGCCATCAGCAAAGGGAAACTCCAAGTAATAATAATAGTCAGGATAGTTCCTTCAAAGATAAAATTATGCAAATATTATCTTTTAAAAATGAATTTCTTTTTCATTGCTTTGAAATAATTTTTATATCATTATGTACAATTTGTAATTCATGAAAATATTTATGCTCTCAATTTTTAACTAAAAACCAATAGAAAATGAAAACCTTAAAAATGAACCTACCTTTTTAAATAGTGACTTTTGATGTTCATAAAAAAAAAGTAATATCTAATTGTTTCCGCAAATCATCAGATTAAATAACATAAAAATGCTCCCTGACAAGTTTATTTACTGAGATTATAATTCAAATTTCAGTGTTATAAAACAGATAATTTGTAAGCAATCATCAGTCACAAATACTTGCCATCTGGTAGAGTACTTGGAGTAGAGAATTTGAGCAGTGACATTGCCATGGTGATCATGGTTACCAGCAACGAGGTACCATGGAATTTGTAAGGATTTAGCTGTGTAGACATTTTCAAAAGTTGCCTATAGTGATGAAAAACAGGTGATTTAAAAAATAATGTTGATAAAACTAGGGCATTACATAACACATTAGGAAAATATTTTTTGTTAAATTGTGTTAGCTCCGAAAATTTTCAGCTGTACAAAATATACCGCAGCAATTAAAATGAATTAACTTAATATGATGCAGACACAAAAAGAATGTATCTTATACTTATACACATGTCATAAAAATTTCCAAGCCAAGTTTTAAATTATAAGATATAAAGTAGCCAACAAACCAAAAGAAGTCAGACTGACCTTAAATCTGATGTCATTAACATCATTTTTTACCATCACAATAAAAGTTAAACCCAAAGAAGTCAGACTGACCTTAAATCTGATGTCATTAACATCTTTTACTCCATCACAATAAAAGTTAAACCCAAAGAAGTCAGACTGACCTTAAATCTGATGTCATTAACATATAAAAGTTAAACCCAAAGAAGTCAGACTGACCTTAAATCTGATGTCATTAACATCCTTGACACCATCATAATAAAAGTTATCTCCCAGTTCAAGAACAAACTGGGGAGAGTAGACATCTGCTATTTTCCCCATCTCTGCAGCGGTGGAGCGCTCATAGTATGTGCTGTAAGGTGCATAGTCCACTCCTCCCATATCCCCAATGATGAGAAATCGAAGACTTTCAACGGCATAGCTACCTAAAAAATAATATGTGCTATATTTATATATCAAATTTCAGTTGTAATAGCAATGGTTGATCATAGATGGAATAGATTAAATTATTAAAGTGCTTTAAATAATACAATGACAGACTTTTAACATGAAATGGCTTTCGATAAAGATTATCAATAAGTAATTTGAAATTGTTTTATTGAAATTATGAACAAACTATACCATAATTGCAAGTGTAGCAATACATATATGTTAGGAGAGATCATTAAAACTATTAAAACACACACATACATTAATAGTGGTCAACTTCTACTTCTAGCTGTAGACACTACAGTTATAGTAGTTAATAGTCCTCATTTCCATTATCCTGGCACCCATTCGTAATTAATGGCAGGGCAGGCCTTACAGTATGCAGGGCCCAAGGCAGTAAAAGATGAGCAGGGCCCTGGCCCAAAGCAACAGACCAGGAGCGAGACCCATGCCCATGCAAACATGTGCATATCTACATATTATATTCCAATAATCGGGAAATAACAAAATTAATTTAGTTTTTACTCTATAACAACGTTGACACATCAATAATTACAGTTTTATTAATTTAATTGAATATCCTAGCCCTAAAAAAGTTGTTAAAAATTAAAATGCTTGTTTTTGTTTGCCAACTGATATTTATATACACCCTAAATACACTAGCATTTATTTGGTTGTATCTTTTACTTCCACCTTGTTTTTATAACAAGCAAATCTTTTAAGCTTTGGCGCTGAAAAATCTGAAATAAGTTCTTTTTAGTCAAGAATCTTGGCAACATTCTTTGTTTATGAGCAATTTAGTTTGTAGTTCAAAAATAAACTGTACCATTTTGTTTCACTTTCCTATTATTTTTTGGGTCCACTTATGGGCGGGTTACACACTTTTAATACTAGTCTCTTCCAAAAGAGAGGGGTCGGCTTATGAACAAACAGGCTATAGAATGAGTATATACTGTAGTTAGCTGGGATGAGCCAATGTTGGTTTTATTTAAATTTTAAACCTACCCCCGCTCATTCCCTTCTCCACTCCAATAGCAACCATGTTAAAAAAATACCCAATCTGTTGCAGTTGCACAATAACCTTATAGGGAACATTGACCGCCGCCTATCGCATATTAACATTCAAGCTGCTGGGTCCCATGACCTGACTGAACGTTACATCATTGTTGTTGACATTTTGTTTAAATGTTCAGTTTACTGTAGTTTTAGTTTATGAGTATAGCGAATGCATTACAGCAGGAATAAAAGTTTGTAGCGCACAATAGTATGTTTTTGGAAGTATGCTGTTAGCTACTGTGACATAAGGTGCATGGATGGCGGATAGGTTACTTTCTATAGCCGTCATAACCGCGAATATTATGCGGCGTTTTGGACGAGTACCCATGCAGCTTTTTTCAACAACACTGACAGCCCTAGATATGATTAGGGATGGACCAGATTTCGGGTCCGGAAAATTCGGAATCGTCCATTTTTAAAATTCCGGCTCAAGCCGGATTTCACTTCATAAATCTGTCAGAATCCGGCTCTGGTTGGATTTTAAAATTTTGAATACGGTACACACCTAGTTACAATATTAAATAGATTGCAGACTTACACTAAATACATATTTAAATGTCCAAAAAAATATTTGAAACATGCTTGTTTTCAATTAGAAAATACGGATTTATTTTTTATTGGGGGNTAATATTGGAGGGGGAGTCTAAGTTTTTGTAACGAAGTTGACAAGGTGGAGGGGGGGGGGTAAGAAATGTGCAAAAAACCATGTGACGTCATTTATGCCCTATAATTTTTTAATTATATGAAATATTAATGATTCATATTCATACCAGTCTTAGTATTGATTTAGACTATTAGTAATAGTATTAGTATTTTAAATTTTCATACTTAGCAACTCTCTCCCCTCTTCCCATTTTCTCTCTCTCTCTCTCTCATTCATTCTTATTTCTCTTACCTTCGCTTTTTCTTACTTCAGTCATATAACCCCTCTGTCATTTTCTTACTATCATTTATGTTTTAGCCACTTACCACTATGATCATTAATCAGGCCTGGCCCTTAGCTTCAGGGCAAGGCGAACAAGGCAACCACCTTGGCCTTGGGCCCCGCACTTTTTAAGGGCCCAGGCCCAGTGCTTTGATTAATCAATTTTTACTAATTTTTTTACAATTTTACTATTAATTATTGCGTATTACTACTATTTACTAATACTAATACTGTTTTTATTATAACGATTTCAAGAAAACTTTAATTTAAGTTTTCAGGATTAAATAAAAATAGAACAATAATAGTACAGTAATAGTAATAATTAATAGCGTTCTAATATAATAAACGAAGTGTCTACTGCTACGACAAAGTAACGGCACACAACCCGGCGGGATGTTGCCGGTGCTACGACATGTCGTAATATCAGCAACATCCCCCCGGATTGTCTGCTGTTACGACATGTCGTAAACAATTTGCTGCATTTCAATTATGTTAATACTAATACTTTAATACTAAACTATAGTTCTCATAATAAAATATCATGATTACTAGGTAAGCCTATTAATGAATTTTAAAGGTTAAAAAAAAATCTAGATTGATCCATTAAATGAAAAACACTTGTAAATTTAAAAAATTGTAGTTACACAACAGCTTCGCTAGACGAAGTGATAGTTGGGTTAGTTTGAAAATGATATGACGCTATTGATAGTGGGATCAAATCCCGCTGCCGTCATGTTTTCTTTTTTTAATTTCTTTTATTATTTTTTTAAAAAAAAATCACAAGTGTGCTGATAATTTTTGTTCTTATTCTGAAAAGCACATACGTTGATTAAATCTTAGGGGTCTACTGATATCCATTTTTGCCAAAACGAAGTTTCTGATACTTATAATTATACTCATACTGATATGTTTACAAGTTCTAGAACATGACCTACATAGATGATAAACATTAAGACATTTGAATAATTATGACTCACAACAAACTTCAGCTTTGACTTACAATAATAATTGTTAATTTTAACCAATAGTTAAATAAAATTTGCACACGGCCAACCTTTATGAATGAAACAATGAGAACAATGCAATACGCCAATAGTAATAGTAATAGAGTTATTAGAGTGAAAATGAAGTTGAAGGATGAATGGAATGTTTTCCAGTGACAAGTCTGCACACGGTACATTTATTATTCCACACGAAACAAATTATTTTACATTCTTGCGATTGTGCGCGAATTATTTCTTGAGGCTTTTCAATTATGGCTTTACGTTACGGTATGCTAAATTTTAATACTTGGCATCGGCATCACTTACACAAGTATAGTATAGTAAAATCGGCTGACATATATATAATCGGTAGACCAATATTGAATCTATTTAAATAATTTATTTAAATAAAATTAGATTTTAGAATCAATACACACACAAATAAGCCCAGATCTATTAATGTTGTATTATAATATATATGCGTATACAATATAAAGAAGAGTTTGTTAAGATATTATAGCGACTTAATTCTTTCCAAGTGTCTATTGCAAAGAGTGACTAAGACTAGTCGTAGCAGAAGTTGCGTATGTGGTAGCGCTAGCATCACCCCATCGAGTCGTCTGCTGTTACGACGTACTTACGACAATCTTGTCGTAACTCTAGCAACATCCCGCTGGATCGTCTGCTGTTACGACATGTCGTAGCCCTAGTTTCCTGACTATGACATGTCGTAACACTAGCAACATCCCGCCGGATTGTCTGCTGTTACGACAAACTTGTTTTAACGCTGTCGCTAGCAACATACATCCTATAATAAAATATTAAAATATTAATATTATAATCACCCTAAATCCTATTTCAAAAATTAGTTGTTAGTTATAATTATGACAATGATAATCAGTATAGTATAGTTTAGGGTAAAGGAGAGCCCCCCCCCCCCTCTCGCGGCGCATGAATACAAATCCAATAATGATAATAAACAAATTATTTACATTTTACCGCAAGGGGAGGTAATAAGTAAATAAGAAAACACCAATATTCAAGGGAAGCAACTATCCTACATAGTTAACATTAACATAGCAACCGGAAGAGACGCGACGCTGCGGTCATAGTACTGGGAATTAGCCTAGTTTAGTATAGTCTATGCCCTATTTTTAATAAGCCCTATGAGTTTATGAGCCCTATGCCTATTTATATATAATATATACTAAATACTATATACTTATATACTATTTAAAATTTTAATGTAAAAGTAAAATTAAATTTAAATCAATTTTTGTCTGTTTAAAAAAATATATGTATATATTTCGATGTAAAGGATGTTTTGACTTTAAAAATCAAACCATAATTCTCTATATCCCTGTTTTTGAAAAAATCGGACTAAATTCGAGATGTTTCAACTTACCAGGCAGTAAAATTCCAAAAATACACAAAAAAACGATGTTGACAGTCTCCATTTTGAACCAATCACATGACATACAATACTTTTAACAATCAGACTTGTGTGTTTTTATGCGTTCCTTTTACAGGGATCTATAATAGTTTTAATAGTAATTCTTATAACTTTTATGAAATAAACCCAAATTTTCGGATAATGAAATATACAATTTATATTTTATGTAAATATATTTACTAACACATAGTGCATTTATTATTTAAAAAATTTTAAGCAAAAAACATAATAAATTAAATGAACTCCATAATCATGACAATAAATTCTCATTGATGTCGTCATATATAGCAACCAAAATGGCATCTTCGGACGCCAAAAATGGCCATGGGTTCTGTCAAACACTAACTATTTCAGACGTTCAAGAAATCGTTTTTTCACACAATGTAGGTTTTTAAAATTATTTTGTACTTTATCAGAATTGTGTGGTGTCCACATTTTGGGGTAGATTTTAAAAGGATAAAACTGGGTTTAGACTGCAATCACTGTCAGTCAGGCTGGGTAGATTTTCCTTGTGATTGATGTGCCTTGTGAGCCTTGTGGCATATTATTATTGTTATTATATGATAATATTATTGGCAATCCTCCGAATCCCGGTTCCCAAATTATTTTACTGTAACCAGATAGTACATGAAAGTATGTTATTTATATGTTATTTATTGATAAAAAAATAGACAAGTGATACATATTATTATTATCTTATCTTAGATATACAGACACTCCTTCTATACAGAAGATAATTGCGTCCACAGACCATGAGAGATGATCTGTTGGCAAGTGATGCATCGGTCACTGGCCACGGCTATAGGGGTTCCACGCATTACCCCAGCCGCCTAACTATTGTCTAGTTAGGTACCCATTCAGAGCTGGGTGACTCGACTCCTCAGGCCCCGGAAACAAATCCTCGCCTTCGCATGGATTCGAACTCGAGACCATCGGTATGACAGTCGAGCGCGCTACCTCTCGACCGCCACATATTGTCCGATAACCATTCAACAGTCCATTCATTAAATACTAAAACTATTGTAATAATTGTAATTGTCACACAGTACAGCATTTCCAAATAGCTTCCGAAATCATTCTGCTTGTGACTGTTGCGCCACCGAAAGGCCAACAAGTAGCTTACAAACAGAGCTCAACTTGATCCACTCTGATACCAGAGTTTACGTTTGGCTTGCATGCATAGTCATTCGATAGTTTGAGTTCAATTCCTGCTTGTTGCACTGCTGGTAAAACATTGGGAGTAATATTTATCGGAGCTGCTGGTCTACCTGCCATAATTTGTTTTTATTTATGAAATTACGCTGAACTGCTGAAATATGTACTGATTAACTAAATAGTAATCAATAACTCATGCAAATAATTTGGGACTGGGATTCAGAGGATTGCCATTACATTATAGTATAGCCAATGTGCCGATAGCCTTGAGTGTCCCCTGCTTCAAACTGCTTGCATATTCAAGTGTATGCAACATACATGAAATTTTTTTTTAAAATTCAAATTAGGCCTAGTCTAGTGGTGTCCAAAGCATGTTTGCAATGAGGGCCATGATCCATTATTATGATGTAAATATTTGTGAAGGCCAGGTTAAGATAATAATAACATCTAGATACGACCCGCGGTGTAGCATATGCTGCAGACTTGCTCATTAATAGTGCTAAGAAATGGGGGAAAGAACGGACATAAACAGCAGCATGAAGAAATGGGAACAACGCAAGTGAATGATGTGGGGACCACCGACGCATTTTTGGTCTTGAGACATGTGCACTGTGGTTGAGCTACCTACCATCCCCAACCCCTTTGCACCACCCTCACTTGCCCACCATAAACTGTGATTGGGCTTGTGCTTGTCCTAATTTCTGGTGGATAATATACATAGATGTTTAAAGTTTATTAATTTATTATGATCTTGACTTACAATTCATACATTGATGAGAATGATTGAGACTGAGTTAAAATACAATTGATATTTTGTATATACATGTATTGGTTAAAAAAACTAAATACATATCTTATTCATTTCCATCAATAAAAATTACTCTTATTCAAATAGGATAAATAATGGACACGTTATAGTTATATATGTTATATGTTAATTTTATACATTACAATAAAAAAAAATGTTGAAGTATACCTAGACTAGGGCCAAAAATGGTGTGTCAAAAATTATAATGAAAAACGGTCTTAAAATTTTAAGTACACCAACACCAAACCCTGACTCAGTTTGCAAAATAATCAATATAACATCACTGATTTTTGCACATAATCACATTTTGCACACATATGAGCACACTACTCCATTAGCTTTTTGTAATAAATATCCATTGATAAACAATAAAAGTCATTGGTTTTTGCCTTCATGTGATGTCATCATAGTTTGAACTTATACAGCACATAATTTATTGCTTTATTTATAAATATAATCTTGACTTACAGAAAAAAAATTCAAACGTCAATCAATTACTTAAAATGAGACTACGGGCCAGTTAAAATTTAAACACGGGCGGTAATCTGACTGCGGGCCAGATTTTGAAATCCCTAGCTTATTCCTACCTTTTTTGTGCATGTATGTAGCTACCTTATAATTGAAAAATTATCAAATCTTTTTATTGTTTAATAAACTTAATTTTGTGTATTCTATCAAAATATAAATTTAACAATGTCTTCAAAACAGGAGTATGAAGGTAAAGAATTGCTGGCAGAAAAGCTTGGAATTCCTCCATTCAAAGATGGAAAAGATGCACAGAAACCACTTTTTATTTCATTTATTTATGACAATATTATGTTTGCTACTGAAAAAGGATTTCCATGGTCCCAGATTCCTCAAGTAGTGAAATTTTCTCATGAACTCCTTAAAAGATTGTTAGGTGAGAATAACTATAGGTTAATCTATGGCCATAAATTAATTAATTAAATGCAAAATTACTTTGGCTAATAATAAACTTAAGGAGACTAAAGATATAATAAAATACAATTTTGACTAGCTATAATTCTAAGTAGAGAGTGGTTATCTGAAATCAAGATTGCTAAAATAATATGCACAATTTTATATGTGTTACCTTTATATTACAAAATCTCTGCTTAAACTCTCAAGATAAGATACATTTCTAAGACAAGTAAAGGCTATGTATCAGTTTATTAAGAATTTTTCATGAGTTCATCATATTAAATAAACATACTTAGCATATTTTGAATTATGACTAAGATATTTTTAATCTATTGCTATTTTGAAGAAATATTTTACAAACTGAGCCTAAATAATTTCAAATAATGCAAAATACATAGTTTTGAAATCATTAGTATTTTGAATATATCAGTGTCCATTAGTTTATTTAACTAACACTATTAACAATAGTTTGCACATAGAAAATTCTGCATGAACCTGAATTAAATAAAATTTGTTTATGATATGTGCATATTACTAAGTGCTGACCTTTTTTATTATAAGTAATTAAATTGCATGGAAGGATCCAATAGTATATTAAACATGTACTTAGTAAAGTAATATGCCTTTCAAATTACTTTGAAATATATTCAAAGATCTGAATTTGAAATTAGAATTTTGAAGTGTGAATGTTTTAATTAAAAATTTCAAACTGTTTACTACCATCTCCAGTTTTCTTGTAATTTTCAGTTGAAAAACACAAACTATCTGATGTTGTCGTAGACATGAAGGAGCTCTTCCCACTATTAGATTTACTAGAAAGCCATCAAAAGAAACAATACACAGATTTCCTTTACCAAACTGTACTTCTCCATTACAACCTTTACAAATATGTCTTTTCAAACCTAAGGGGAATGGTTTGCCCACTGGTAATGATAAAAATTTCCTAAAAAATTCACTGATAAACTGCTTATATACACTTTCTTCTTATTTCCTAGATTATACATTTAAAGGATATATATTTTTTTATCAATAAGTCTGTGAAAATGTGAACAGTTCTTTTAAAAACAATAGTTTAAATTTTTTTGGGGGTTTATTTGGATATATTGTGAATTAATGAAAAAATTAAGATGATAAAAATGTACCAATTTTTATAGTTATAATTCTAATCAAGAAGTGATTTGTTTTAAATGTGACTTTCTAATAGTAACACAATTTGTTTGAAAAACAATTAATTAAAACAAGTGACATTTATTTAAAGGGGCAAGATAATTTTATATCAATAACAAAATAAATAAGAAGAATTTTTTTCTCTCTTTTTTCTAAGATTCGTAAAGAGGTAATTGTGCCTCCTAAACCACTCCCTCTGTTCAAAGGCAAAGTTAAGACTGTATATGAATATGAAGAAAAGCTGAAGGAACTTGAGGACCAGGAAGCACAAGCCATAACAGAGCTCAGAGAAAAGATGGCCAAGTGAGATCATTTTTGTTCTGACTAATTATGATAACCACAGATTATTTACTTCTTATACAGGTATCTTGGCAAGCTGATGGTAAATTAAACATTTTTTATTGTTGATTTAAAGATGTTTTAAAGTTATTATGGAAAAGAATTTATGGCACATGAATTATAAAAAATTAATTAATTCATTTTATTGCTACAGTTTAAGCAGTGACACATTTGGATACAAGTCCCTCGGTGATCTAGACAATGAACCAACACCATATTCTAGAAAAGTAAGATTTAAATTTTTTAAAAAAAATTTCGTCCCATTTAAAATACAATCACTTCAGCCAGCATTTGCTATTCCCACTAATTGTGCACAGTTGGTCATTTTACAATTTTGAAACTGATTTGAAACATTTTTAAATCCATCTTGTCTAGGAATATACAATGAAAAATTCCCATTGATTAGCCCTCTTTCAGTATATTATAATTGTATTAACTTTGTTGATTATAACTGCATTACTAGCTGAAGTAAAGTAGTAAAGTAAAGTCCCCCTTTCCGACTCAGCTTGCCTATGGGGCAAGTGAAGCAGCATTCACTAGTTTTTATAGCCACGGCATACAAAGGGATAGTGTGGCTAGCATAATGCCCATCTGCCTTTATTTCCCCAAATGATGTCGGATACCCTTTCGGTGCTGGGTAGACTCAGGGACGCCCTTAGCCACAAGAACAAGACCTAGTCTTCAGTGAGACTTGAACCCGTGACTCTCGGTACACCAGCCAAGCGCGCTGCCGCTTGACCACCGCGCCCCTATGAAGCGTTTCCAAAAAAATTAATAATAACTGTTACCTTTACATCATCCATTTACTTGTTTCATTATTATTTGATTAGATCATTTAAATGTTTCACAAAATCTACAGATGTTGGAAGAGCTGGTCCAGGATATTGTGTCGGGAATCGCAGCCAAAAAGACAACAGAGATTCTCACGAAAGCTGAAGTGGTTGTACAAGACTTGCATTTCAAGCTGGTGAAGACATTAATTCCACGGCCCTGTGAATTAGGTCTGCCTTCAATATGTCAAAAATTCTCCAAAATCAAAAAGCTAGAAGACTTTATTATTTTTAAAGTTATATAAAATCTCCTTAAGTTGTATTCGTTACATATTCATTTTCTTTATCTCCACACACAAACTTTACCCCATGCATTCAAACTGAAAATCAGGATAGCAGTATAACAAATGGATTTTTCTTGCTTTTGGGTTTTTCACGTGCATCATAGTTGTAGGTCTCCATCTGAGATACAGCCTCTCTATTATTAGTATCCAAAAGTGAAAATTTACAACAGATAATCTGGTATTTTAATACTATTGGCCATTTTTTAAATAACATCCATATTTAGAGGAAAAGGATGCACATTTCTTTTCTTGCAGACTGCCCTTTTCTAAATTTTAAAAGATCACTGCCTCGAGCTTAGTGGTAAATTTTATCTTTAAATTAGATACGTTTTAAGAGGGTTCTATTTTGGCTGTTCATGTCTGTGAAAATAGCCACAAAAAATTAATCCCCAATGAGCTTCATGGAGTTCCATTAGCCTTAGATAAAAATGAAGTCTTATAGCATAACAAATGTCAAAACTAAAGATTCAAATTCAAGAGGTTGATGATTATTTTAACAAAAATAATTTCAGGAATACCACGACAGTTTAGCCTGCGGCCCTCCAGAACGCCAAGTGCACAAAAACTAAAAGAACTACCACTGTCATCAAAATCTACCAAGCAGGGAAGTAATTCTTCCACCATTAGCAAACGTTAATTTTAACCTTGCAAGACGCCAAAGCATCAGCGAAAACAAGCAAAGAAAAGGAAACTACTCACTTTACACAAAATTGTAAATTAAGAAACCTGAAGTGTAAAGTCATGTATAAATACTATGTGCTGGTAAAGCTTGACAGCTTTTTTGGTGGATTGTCTTTCAACATGGATGGAGAAAATTTTGGAAGTTTGTCAGAGGACAGAATGAAGTTTCTGTCATTACAGAGTTAAATGTAATTACTGTTGCCACGGAAATTGATACTGTAACTATTGGCAACATTAATGCTAACCAAGAAACTTGAAACAATATTTTATGCCAGCTGTTACAAGGTTAACAATCTTTCAAGGATTCCATTACAGTGGTATGATCCAAGAAAAAAGTAACAACTGAGGAATAATGAACTTGATAGTCATATGAACTAAGATTTAATTCAATAAAAACAAAATTGTATAGCAAGCGCTTAATTTTTAAATCTTCTGCCCAAGAAATTTCAGAAAGCTGTAAGCTGTATTTTTTTTTTGTCAACTGTTCTGCTGCCATTCATAAAAAACATTGATTACATTTTTTCCCTAATCTGACTATTAAAAAAAATCCATGTTTAATTGAAAGTAGTTTTTGAAATTGTAAATAATAATATTCCACTTTATTTTTTAATGTAAATAATTAAAATTTAAATGTTAGTCTGTACATCCATTTCTTTCCCTACTCTTGAACAAAATTAAATAATCTTTATTATTAATCTCATTTTATTTGTTTTATTGCTTTCTTTTATTGAATGAAAATAAAATTTAAAAAATGTGCAGGGAAAAAACGATTTTACAAAAGCAGTGCAAAATAGTTTTAAAGTTTTTTTTTTATTTTGAAAAAATGAATGAAGTGATGTAAACATGTAAATTAAAAAAAAAAACCAACAATGTATCAATTTTGATTAAAATCCACATTTTTTAAAAAAGGATTTGATCTTGATCATTGGATTAAAATAAATACTTAAATAATGTGATCATAATAATATTAATAATAACTTGAAGACAGTGAAAGTGGCGACTGATGGAAATGTATCCAGTCTTAGTCGTCTATAGTTCATTGAAGCAACAGTGGATTCTTTTGATTGAAAGACAAGATAATTTGTTAAGTGATTATTTTAGCCATGAGAGGACAGTTCAGAAATGATTATAAAAAAGTCTTGAATAGAATTAAAATTAAATTAGTTCTCTTTGAATAGTACAAGTATTTATTTATTTATGATAGAACCCTACTTTTCAACACACATTGTTTGATTTTTGACTCTTTTTAGCGCATTTTCGAGAAGTCGAATGCGCTATTGCACCCGTTTTGTCCGTCCGTCCGTCCGTCATCACCCTTGATCTCAGCATCCATAAGTCCTAGACCCATGAGGTATATATGTTTTTTGTATGTCCTGACCTGCCATTTGTGCATCAACACTCAGTTACTCGATCCGTTAAAAAACCCCGTTAAAACTACCAAAAAATATTTCGAATCGAGAGGTAACACTAGCGCAGGGAACGGCCACCATTGCCGGAAGTTAGATACGTAGTTTCTCCAGCATTCAAGAGTGGTGCGAAAGCGTGCAAAAGAATTAGTTTTTTTTTTTTAGTTGACGTCATTAGAATATGTGTAAAAGTTTAGAGAGTTTTACGTCATCATTTGTGGTGACTTGTAGTTAGATTAAAGAGAAAATAAAATTTTTTAAAATGTAAAGAAATGACTTTTAAATTAAAAAAATGTCAGGTATATTCATTACACAAGAAAATTCATAAAAATATGTCTAAAATCTAAACACAATTACTGATAACTACATAATGCTGATATCTAACATAAGTACTGATACATAATACGAAAATGCGCTAACTCGTCCTGAGTTCCAATAGGGACCAGGCTTAACATGATTTTTTTTTTAAAAGCTAGTAATAGATACTCAATAATCTGTTCCCTGTACTACAAAGTTAAGTAGAGTCTGAAGGATTATTTTTAAAAAAACTGTATAAAACAAATATCTTTCATCAAATGTTTTAATAGTGAAAAAAATAATGTTTTACGTTAAGGGTTTTCAAAAACTGTTTAAAAATGTGAAAATTAAAAATAATGTGTCTTGTTAGCAGATGATGAGTGAAAGATTTCTATAGGTTTATGCTAGGAGAGAAGGGGGAAATGGTAACATGACTCACTCCAGAAATAAAAGCGATCTGATTTGTTAAACAGCTTCCAGGTGTGTCTAAACTTTCTTTACCATTTACATATCAAAAACATGTCTTTAAAACATCAATTTTTAAAAATTGCCATTATTTTTTAAGCAGTTAAGTTAGCTTGTCTCCCTCATTGAAAAGTTGAACAAAAACCACTGCCAACTGAAATGTTTATCTGGGAGAAGAGACATTTTATTTTATATAAAAACTGTACATCTTGTCACCCAGGCAAAATCTATTTATACATTTTAAAAACGGCATGCAAATTTGTAAGTCTGATTATATTTTAATAGAAGAGAAAATATTTAAAAGAATTACATATGTAAGTATGAGACGTGCATGAAGACAAATTATAAACTGATTAAGTCTAAGTACATTTTCTATTATTATGAAACAAAATTTAAGCAGAAATGATCTAGCGATCAAAACAGTTGAATGTGTTTTAAAGCAATTTTTTTAATCAAAGCATTCTACAGATGCTATTTATGTATATTCCACATTATCTAAAACTCCTGAATGGACCAATGGAAAGTGTATATATAATAAAAATTTTAATGTACTGGGAGTTTTCATAAACATATCATAGTGCAAATATAAGATTCAAAATTAAATATTAAAGTTTTCTACTTAAAAAAAAAATTATTACAGCAGTCTGAATTAGAAGTAGTAGTTTATATAATTATAAGGCATTTAAAATAATTAAGAGTAAAGATTGGTTCAAAGAAATCAATGTCACCGCACCTACAGGATATCATGTCAACAGAAGGGCCAATGTCACAGCACCTACAGGATATCATGTCAACAGAAGGGCCAATGTCACCGCACCTACAGGATATCATGTTAACAGAAGGGCCAATGTCACCGCACCTACAGGATATCATGTCAACAGAAGGGCCAATGTCACAACTATGAAAGCTTTTTTTTAAACAGAAACTCAAGTAACTTTCCTCCATATTGACAAACTTCTTTGCCAACAGAAGGGGTCTAAAAATCACAACATAAATTTAACAATTTAAAAAAATTTGACAAAATAATAACCAGTAATAAATGGTATATTTTTGTGTCACTGTAAAACAATATATGTAATTTGTCATCACTCCATAAATAGACATGATACCTTGGGGAAATATTAAATTACTTAAACTCACTCTTTCATAATTCTACTGAAAAATAATATTTCAATATTGGGGCTAACAGCTCAGAAAATACTGCAGCAGATTTTGAGTATTCACTGGTTTTACAAAATCTAAAACTCAATTGTATTAGTTGTATAATATAATAAAGGAAAATATTCATAAATATATAGTTTAAAAGTCAGCTACAAAAATTTAAATATGATTGAGCAAATAGATCATAAGTAATTAAATATTTTTTGACATTAAAGGCAATTAAAAAAAAAAAAGTAGTGACAATCAGATTAAATCATGTTGGTAAAAATATAAATGAAATAAACAAATGAAATTTTGGAGTAATCACTCATTAAAAAAATTCCTTTTATAAAAGAACTTAAATTTGTTAAGGTTAAGAATTCATAGAAGTTTAGATGGAGTTATTACTAATGTTAAAAAAAACAACTGAATTCCAAAAATTTTTAAAATAAAATTTTACTTTTCATGTATGTAACATTTATTATCATAAAATTCCATTTGAGAAATTTTTTTTAAATTAAAGAAAAATATTTCATTTCTATTTTATACATTAAAAATCACAGCAACTGAACATTCTTTAAATGTATTCACTGTACTCAACTTCTTTTACATATTTCAAAAGTAATTAATTTTTATAATTAAAATACATATTAATCTGATATCATAAGATATTAATGTTATCAAACTTCTTTTTGTCAGATATCCATTACATCAGTGTTCAAATGGGGAGATATATATTCTTTGTAATCCATGTAATCAGTCCATTCTTGTTATCCAATATAATCTCTGTTTTCTTGGAGACTTCTGTTTAGATCTCTCATGACTCTGAGACACGTCTCCTCTTGAAATGGCAGGGCAACACACTGAACGCCTACAGAAATACCTTCAGAATTTTTGGTGCTCTGTGCCGAGGAAATAATAGAAGGAACAAGTAAATAAATAATTAGAAGAAATATGTTTGAGTCTTTAAAAAAAAGACAGCAAATAAACTGACATTTTGGCTTAATTCCAACAAATAACTAGAAAGACAAATAAATGAAATTTTAAAAAAAAAATTAGTGTTCAGGAGTCAATCAAACAGAATTAAAGATACATCTATCTTCCTTAATTTCTATATTAGGAATAAACATCCATAATCAAATAATAAAGCAATTAAAAGAATCCTTGAAAATATTGCCTTTTTATTTTTATTACGAAAGCTAAATTTCCAACATGGATCCATAAGCAAAATTTGAGATAATACCAAAAACTTAAAATCAGAGCCAAATTTGACATGCCTTCAGTAAGAGCTTGTGAATCACAGAATTGGCAGTGAAGAAATTTTTATCAAAAGTCTTTCTCAGATCCTCCTTGTTAACTGTGGTGACAGGGACGACACCCGCAGGATAGTTGAGGGAGCTGTAGAGCTGACAATACAAGCCGCAGGCTAGGGGGGGGGGGCGGGTTGAAATAGGTTACATGTTAGCTGAAAGTCAATGGAGGTTGTTAATTAATAACCCTCACCAAATGTCTCATTGTTATCACATGTTATATTTTCGGAAATCTTGAAAATCACATTAGCTGAATGTGAGTTACATACGTGTAACTTGGTGAATATGTGAGGTACATACGTGTAACTTGGTGAATGACATCTCTAGTCGGTGCTGGGCTTGGGAACACAGGGCAAATGACAGCATCAAGATTTTTTCCAAGCCATGCTTTCATAAACTCCTCCTGCCAGTTCTTAGTGATGGAATTTAAAATAAATGGGTGGAAATGAAATACACTGAGAAATTTTAAAGAAACTAAAATAAAATGATGGAAAAATAGGACAAACAAACATAAACTCCATAAGATTATTTTTTTTAATTTTTTTATTTTTTTTGGGGGGGGGGGGGGGGGGG
>MUZC01002921.1:483257-519773 GCA_002072015.1 Radix auricularia
GGGTGAAATTTTAATTTAAATCAGTTTTCCAAAAACATTCCTAGAACTAGAAGAATTAGTTTGGTTTTAAAAATAATAAACTTTTTATTTAGCTATGAATATAAATGAAAAGTAATAAAGTAGGGGATAAGTCTGTAGAAAATAAATAGAAAGTAAGATCAATTTAGATGGTAAGTGATAAAAAGGTGATAAAGTTATATGAAATAAAGAAGTGATAACATTGTATAAATGTACAGACAAACCCACTTATGTCGAACTCGGTTATCCGCTAAGCCTATTAAATCGACGCTTTAAAAGTGAAACCGCCTAATTCCCTCTTTCTCTAAGCATTTTCTCATCGGTTATGTCGATTCTTTTATGTCGCCGAACCCTAATATCTTGAGTACAAAAGATGGCCAAATTTGCCACTTAACGTTGGTTATCTCGTTTATCAATTGTTGTCAAGTCAGTTTGTTTTTGCGGACTGAAGAAAAGCCTGTTTTACTGTCCGGTCCCTTCATTTTTTAAGAACCAACAAGGGGAAGGCATCAAATGTCCACCTCACGAGGTCTACTGGTGACATCACAGCCCGTTTGCGTTCAGCCTCACCGCTGTGTTATTTCTGGTACTCTGATTAGAAATCATTCACTGGCTAACAGTGATGACGTGTAACGGTCGCTCACGTATTGGCTCTGGTATTCTGCCGTAACACAACAAAAAACTTAACTCCAGGTAATAAGCTAATATATTGACTAAATGAAGATAAGGCTAACCGGTCTTGATTTAACAGGTGCACAGTTGGTGCACATATGCCTTTTGTTAGCAAATGTGTATGTTAATTTTTACAGCATGCTATCACTTCATCAAACAAATAATGACAATGCTGTTGTGTAAAAAAAAAGACTCCAAAAACATGTACATGCACAATCTCACTTATTAACTCACATCATGTACATAAAGAAATTTTAAGCACATGTTAATATTTCGCCGCTATATTGGTTTTCGTTTATCTTGATCATTGGTTATCTCAATGCTTTTTGGCAAAACCCTAGGCCGGCGACATACCCGGGTTCAACTGTATTATTGATTCTAAATTTATGTCATGAGCTGATAATTTAATTAGCATTTTTGGGAGCTAAATTTAGAGAGCAGAATATTATTCCTGACTAAGATGACTGGCGGGTAAAGATTTATTACATGATACAGACAGGGCTGATGATAATAGAATAGTGATTATGGATGATAAAGAGTTTGAAGCTTATTTTAAACAATAGCATCATCAAATTCAGTATAGAAGTCCATTTGAACTTACCTGAAATAATGAAACATGATCAAAGAATTCCGAGATTGAGCTGTAAAGCATAAAAAGATAAAAATAAATTCATAGTCAAATCACAAGTTATGACTAGTGTTCAGAAAGTTCAGGCTGGTATCTAGTAATTTAATTTTTTAATAGGTAACTTTTACATTTAAAGATTTAATAATGGTTAATTTTAATTGAATTTTTTAAAATCAGCAGTTTCAGAAATAGACATAAATGTGCTTTATTTAATACAATAGCACTGGGTTTTCTTTGTTGTTAAAAACACCAGCATATTAACAGTACTTGGTTAAGTACATAGAACTGACGTAACATCAGCGATGTGTGGAAATCAAAGTTTGATTAATTGTTAATACAATATTTAATCTTTTTTTTTAAAATGTAACAATTAAGCAACTAATTTTTTTTGTTAAATGTTTCAAGTGCAACCTATGTTTTTTAAACTACGATACGAACTTTAATCCTAAGTCATACAATCTAAAACATACTCACTCAAACCCAACACTACAGCCAAGAATTGATGCACCAAAGGGATCCTGAAAATGTTCAGGAAAACAAATTAGCAAAATATTATTTTTAAAGAAATAAACATTTATTGAAAGAAAAGAAACCAACTAAAGAGTAAAAGATTTAAGAGTTTTATATTTGCGCAATTATTTTGATCAATATATGAGTCACACATGTAAATGGAACAAACTGTTTGCCCTAATTTTATTTATATTTTATTTCCAGCCAGTATAGATCAAAAGCATTTTTTATCAAAGAACCCACCTTAAAACTTGCAACGAATGCAAGGGCTTTCACTACCCAAACTGGCAATGCCCCCAGCTTTAGCATAAGTCTCAATGGCAGAGCTGGTTCATCATTTTTTCTATTATTAATTAAAACAAAATAATTAGTAAGAACATCATAGAAAACAAACTACAGCAATTACTACAGTAACACTTTACTTGTTCATGATTAGTTAGCATTTCACACTTGCACTGCTTGGTGGATCTTCTCAAAGAATAGTTTCAGCAGATTTTATCCATTTAGCAGCTTTTATTCTAATTGTCATCAGTACTGCATGACTTATTCATCATTATAAATAATTGGTTAGTACATCAATCAATTTTATATTCCTATTATTTTCTCGAAAATACATACTTAACTGCAATGCTTTAAAGGATATATTAATGTTTATAAGAGTATTGGAAAGATTAATAATTATTAAAATTGTTGAGAATGTTTATACTAATGTGTAAAGGGTTTGACAATTTGCAGTAATTTTTACTTCCATTCCTTTCATTTCAATTGGGGAGACATAGCATTGCAGTATGCGAGGTATTACTGTGGAAGGATAAGGCACTATAAACTAAACATACATCATAAGGTAAATGATGAAACTTTAAAAATTTGAAAAATTTCTAATTCATGGTAAGAGAGTGGTTGTTTTGTATTGTACTAGCTGGTGATGACAATACAAAAAAACATTTTAGATTTGTTTTCTTTAGTCAAAGCCAAAATGTCTTGTAGGTAATAGTGCAATGAATAGTATTATGGACAAGCAACTTACAACATTTTACGAAGTCTTACACCTCTGTCAGCCATCATTATGCGAACAAAAAAATCTGCACTTTTAAAACCTGAGCCCAAAATTTTAGGAAAATCAAAGGAAACAACCTGAAATAGTGATAGAAAAATACAGTCGAAACCGCTTAAGTCGACGGCGTTGGGGTATGAAAAATGGCATCGACATAACCGATGATCGAGTTAAAGCGAAAACCAATATGGCGGCAAAATATTTACATGCGCTTGAAATTTCTTTACGTACGTGTTGTGCGTTAATTAGTGATGGGACGATTAATCAGAATCGTATCGGAATATCGGGACCCTATTTCTTCACTCTTTCTTAAGGTTGTTAAGACCGTTCGTTTTTAAAGACCGTTTAAGTTTAAATATAACGCCATTTTGCGGTGATTCCCAGATTGAGCGATACTGTACTGTGCCTTCGAAACCATTTGCTTGATTTTCCTTACAAGCTACACAAATAAGTAGCCTACACATCCCCTCATTGTCCCCGAACCAATCTCTTTCTAATCATCTTCTTTGGGTTCGTCCCCTCAGAATGGTCTATCGTGACCTATATAATATGACTCATGACAAAACGAACTCTTCTCTATATAAACGTACACAAATAAATTAGGTACTCCTTTTGAACTTTTGAACCTTCAACTTTGACATATTTTAATTAATTCTAACCAATAGTTAAATGGCTTTTGCACACGGCCACTTCTTATGAATGAAACAATGAGAACAAAGCAGTAGTACAGTACATGTAATAGTCAAAATGAGGTTGAAGGATGAATGGTTGCCAATGACAACAAGTCCCATCACTAGCGTTAATAAATGATAATGTTCATGCACGTGTTTTTTGGAGTTTTTTTTAACACAACAGCATTGCCGTTATTTGTTTGATGAAGCTATCGGCATGCTATAAAATTGTACATACATGTTTGCTAACAACAAAAGGTATGTGTGCACCAACTGACAGCAGAAATTTACAAATTTAAAATAAAAACCAACGTCGATTATCTATAAAAACTTTTATTATTCTCCAACACATCTCTGAAACGTATCGTATATATGCAGTTACTTTGGTTTCAAAAGCCGGCGATTGCCATAGTACCAGAAGCAACACAGCAAAACGCAAGTGGGCTGTGACTTCACCAGCAGACCCTGTGAGGCAGAAACTCGGTCCCTTCCCTTGGTTATAAAAATATCATAGCTAACATTTTCAAAAGCTGGCGATTGGTCATGGGGATCGAGATAACCAATGTTAAGTGGCAAATTTGACCCTTTTTTGTGCTCGTGTTATGAGGTTTCGGCGACTTAAAAAAATCGAATTAAACGACGAGAAAATGCTAAGACAAAGAGAGAATTTGGCGGTTCCAATAAAAAACGTCGACATAATAGGGTGGTCGAGCTAACCGAGCTCGAGATAAGTGGGTTCGACTGTAGTATAGTTTTTCTTAAAATGGTTTCATATACCATTGCCTTGTAATAAATACATTGGTTGATATATTACTTAATTTGAACACAAATTTTTAATATTGGCTTGTAAATAATTAATTTGGTTTCAAATGTACATATCATTTTTAAAAAAAGTGATGTGAGAAAATAGTGGTATTTAGTTTTGTGCTGTAATGTTATTGATAATTCTTCAACTGTTGTTACCTCATGGCCCATCAGCTCCAAGGCTTTTTTGGCTTCATGCACAGCTCTGACAACTGGGGGTAGACAATCAAATGTCCCATCAAATGTGTAGAAACCAATTCGTAGAGGTCCTCTCTTTTCATATTTCTACAAGTTATAATGTAGTGTGTTTTCAAGTTATGTTTTCAACTTTCACTTCTCTTAAAACTTCTGTAGTGGCCAGCTTCATGATCAAATTATGATAGAAACATTTGAAATGAATCATATTGTTAGATTTATTGTAAGGTATAAAAAAGGGACTTGGACAGAAAAAGAACAGGAGGTTATGATGCAGAATAGACAGAAGATACAAACAAGACTAAATGGTGAGTCTGCATCAGTCAAGTCTGTGTTGAATATCAAGCATGTTATTGACCCAGTTGTTAGTGTGATAAACCTCCTCAGAATCAGGCCACTTAATTACAGGCAGGCACTGCTTAAAGATTTGGAAACTGAATATTATACTATCTACCATAGCAGTGCCCGCTGGCTGAGACTGGGCAAGATATTGAGGCGAGTGTGTTTTCCCTTTACTGAAACAGAAAACCATTTTTGTTTTTATGGATTTTTGCCAACAGCAGCATTTCCACACTTTAAAAACTTTGCTGCCAAACTTGTGTCACTATTTGGGTCCGCATACATGCATGAGCAAACTTTTTCTTGTATAAAATTTAACAACTCTAAGAACAGATCGGTGTTGACTGACTGCAATTTGAATTCAGTCATGCGAATCACAATCAGTAAACTGGTTCCACATTTGAAGAAAATTATCCAAAATAATAATGAGAGTTACATACTTGTCATTAATTATAATTGTGCTCTATGTTCAGCTTGTATGTAAATGACGTTCCTACAATAGAGTTACATACTTGTCATGAGTTATAATTGTGCTCTATGTTCAGCTTGTGTGTAAATGACGTTCCTACTTCTTCATAGTTTTTATGACAGGTAACAATAAACTTTGGTTGAAATAATTATAACAACAATGAATAGTAAAATCTTATCAAATTATTTCATTTTGTATTTTAAAATGTAATGTACATTTGTAATAGAGTGTGAATGTGAAAAAAAATGACAAGTAGTTATAATCATTAATTCATATTTTATACGTTGTAAATTGTAATTGAAGTAGACTAAATATATATGTGGCCCGCCTATAGCAATAAAATTTTCAATGCCGCCCTCCTAAGAAAAAGTTTGCCCACCACTGATCTAAACCTAAATTACCTGCTTGTCAAAAGGTAAAGGTGGCAGGGACCGATCAAGCTCATACATTTCAGGGGACATAAGCGCTTGAGACAATATTAAAAGAGCATCAAAATTTCTTGCCATTGGGCCAACTGTGCCTTGAACTGAACGGATATATGAAGCAACTGATTACTTAGAACCAAAGAAATATTGAACTATTTTAAATCGTATACATAAAATCATATTTTGATGACATAATGGAAAATTATTTAATCTACTTACTAGCTAAATTGCCTCGTACTGGGGTGTAGTAATTTTTTGAGCTGTAATAGATAGTTATTTTAAAATAAAATTAAACAAATTATATCATCAGTAAAAAATTCACTGAAATAATATTTCTAATTAATAAAAAAAAAATTAGCTCTGAGGATTTACAAATTTGCCCAGATACCCAGAAATCATTCATCTTAGATTTTAAATTTTCATGTAAGTACCCAAATAAAGAATAGTTTTAATAGCACATCATTCTTATTTAGAAGTAAATATAGATAATAATTCCACCAATGATGTCTAAAACATATCAAAATACACTTAATGATGATATCAGATATTCATTTTTTTAAAGTTTGAAAAGAAGAGAATTAATTAGTATTAATTTAATGTAAATGGCTAACCTAATGCGTCCCCTAGTGGGCTTCAATGAAAAAATTCCACAAAATTCAGCTGGTATCCTTGCACTGCCACCAATGTCAGTACCAATGCCCATTATGGATCCCCCTCCTCCAATGATGGCCCCCTCTCCTCCTGACGAACCCCCAGGACATCGCGTCTTGTCTTGAGGATTCAATGTTTCACCATATATGGGATTTTCACAGCAGTAACTAGACAGCAAACAAGTATCTATACTATAGTTAGTCCTTTCAGATTAATTAAGTTGAAGCATCCAGTCATATCTCAGCATTTTACATTCCCGACACAGATGCTTTTACTCTTAATTAATTAAACATACAAAAATTTTGTGTTGATTGTTGGTGAATGGTTTGAATAATTGGTGATGTTATTGTTATACAAATAGATACAAGTTTGAAGGGGTTTAAGGGCTTGAAATGCAGGGCTACTACCAACTCCATCATGCTGTTTGAGAACCATAACTTAATATCTTTTCGTGAATAATAATAATAAATTGATAATTTATATAGCGCTGTACATACAAATAATAACATACATATAAGTATTAGTGTATTTAATAATTATTTCTATTCATATCCTAACAACCACATCAATGACAGTACGGTACACATAAGCTATGTTTATCAATGACAGTACGGTATACATAAGCTATGTTTATCATTAGAACAAATTTTGTACAATTAATTTTGAAAGTAAAGTTTGCGTAACAGTCAAGCAATCCTAATCAAAGAAACCTCATAAATGAAGCAGAAAATACTAAATAATAAATAGTGAAAAATTTCCTCCTGTCTTTCTTTAGCCCATGTGTAAAAGGACATATTACTGCAAATATTTACAAACCCAGTGTAAACTTTTCCCATGAAGTTGTGTTGTCATAGAAAAATATGTACATTATTTTGAGTAAGTGGTTGACAGTGAAAGCCTTGGTCATGTGGTCAAGAGATCTGTAAGGTTCTGTTACTTACATTTTATTGTAACTGTCTCGCTCCCAAGACCATACGTAAAGTTTCAGGTTGGAACCACATTGACTTTAAGGCAAGAGCAAATTTTTTTAAAGCCTGTTTAGGAAGATTCCTAAAGAGTATTTAGCCTGCCTTTGATTTTTTAAATTTAACCATTCAATTTAAATGTTGAAAAATTAATGAGCATGTAAGTAAAAGAATTTGTTAAGCACATACCTTAACATGGTCTGTGGGATATTTGTTCTGGCAAAGGGAATCGCCCCATGTAGCTTTAATACCTACGTATGTTTTAAACAATGTCAACATGTTAATTTTTGTACTAAAAATAAATTAAATTTTTATGGTAGAACATATATTTAAATTTAAGCAAACACAAAGGAATTTAAAAATAATGAAAGAAGAAAATAATTTAAAATCCCTTTTTAAAAATGATGCTGGACTGTCTATTTTAGAAATAAACTGTGATGTGTTAGTTCACTTTAAACATATATGAAGTAATATTATAATTTCAAATTACTATTTCATGTGTAAAGCAATGCTTGTTCTCTCAAATTAATTTGCTTTGTGGGGAAAATAAAATTATTTAACTTTAATGATTTAAACTTGGGTCACACAAATAATTGTGCTATCTTAGTTATAAAATTATTTTAAAAAAGATCCACCAGGCACCAGATTTAATAATTGTATCATTAGCTTACATCCACCAGGCACCAGATTTAATAATTGTATCATTCGCTTACATCCATCAGGCACCAGATTTAATAATTGTAACATTAACTTACCTGAACAACAACACAATCCTCGGTGACCTTGTTATCAATGTTTATTTCCATGCCAGCTGTTGTATCATATCCCTAGGAAAAAATGATTTAAAAAAAAAAAATTGAATAAGGTCAATAGAAGTGGAATATATTATCTATCCAGGTGTCAAGACCAGAATGTGTTGATGAAATTCAACTGTTAAAAATTCAGAGTCACCTGATAGTATTTTAAAAAAAGGAACAACTTTTTTAATGAAATAATAAACGACTTTGTTACAGCCTGTTATTTTATCTTTGACAATATAGAGTGTTATTTTCTAAAATGAAACTTTTAGAGTCTGATAGTTTTATCTAATTTAAGATCAAAATCGACAAGAGAACTTCTCTGTTTATCTTGTTAACAAAACTAGTTAAAATGTATGTATTGTGTAAGTATTATCTCCCTTGTTACTTGTGAGAACATTTTTCTCAAATACTGGATCTTACCTGGTCATATATTACCTAGGCTGGGGCAGAAACTCTATCAAGTATTAAAAACAGTGGTTGCTATAAAATTTTTGGGAATACCTTTTTCCGAGCAGGAAGACGTACTAAATACAGAAATAATGAGTATCTTATCAAAACAAAAATCTTGTTACTTGAAAATTAAATGTGTCAACTACCCTAGGTCCAGTTTAACATAGACTTACAGAGAGTGGCAAATTCTCTTTCAAACTTATGGGCATGCCATGGAGCAGACCAGTTTTAGTTGGGCATTCATCTAATCTCTTTGCTTGTTCCTTGAGAAAACAAAAAAATTAATCTATTAAATTAATTTGAATCCCCATAAACTATGACAAAATAAATTATAGAGAAAATTGTAAAACGATTATAATATAAAAGCAAATGTAAATGTACCTCAGCTTCTGGGATGAATTCAACAATACAGTTGATTTCTTTGGTGACACTTAATGCCTAGTAGCAGAAGTAAAAACAGTAAATATTACATAAGGTTACAAATTGGAAATGGTAAAATCAGTGAACAATTGAATATTAGAACGCATATCATCTTTTACTAAGTTGTGATCAAAATAATTTTCGTATAGTGATAAATGTTCATTTGTGTGAACCTAAAGTAATTATGTTTAATGGCAAAATAAAACCTTAGTAGATAATTTGCTAAATACATCAGTAACAAATAACAAATAAAAACTTCTGTTATTCAAAGTTAGCAACCACAAAAGTTTAATATAGTTAATTGCGTGCTTGTTGGGTCATTTTAAAATTAAGTCAATTCAACTTCAATAACAATGAACCACCTTTCTCTGATAGGCATACAATACATCCACAGCAGAAAGATCACCAGACTTGAGCGCCTCTAAAAGTTCTGAGGCTGATTTCTTTATTATTTCTTCAGATGATGGTGAATCCTGAAGAGGGAATATGAATAAAGAGGGATATATTTACACATTTTTTAAAAAAAGTTCATATAGTGATACACAAAATACAGTCTGACCCACTTACCTCGACCTTGGTTAGCTCTCTAACCCTATTAATTCGACGTTTTTGAAGTGGAACCGCGAAATTCTTTCTTTGACTTCGTATTTTCTCATCAGTTAAGTCAATTCTTTTATGTCACTGAACACTAATATCTCTAGCACAAAAGAGGACCAAATTTGCCACTTAATGTTGGTTATTTTGATCCCCATGACAAATTGCCAGCTTTTGAAAATGTTAGTCATTAATGCCACTTCACCATCTCACTACCATATTTTCGTGTATATAAGATGCGTCTTAAACAAAATTTAAATACCCCCTCACCCAGGGTGCGTCTTATATTAGTGGGCATCTTATCTAAGTATTTTTTAACATGAACGATACAGTGTGTGAGATTGAAGTACGATTATTGCGGTTGAAATTTATGTTTCACGATTTTCATTCCTAGTTGTACAACCGTTAACTAATTTCATTTTTAAGAAAAAGACAGTTTTACTGTCCAGTCCATATTTTGCCTTATTTTTTTTGTTGGACCCATTTAAGAGAGTGCGTATTTAATGTTCGCCTTGCGCAGTCTGATGGTAACTTCAAAAAGAAGGTGACGTCACCGCCAGCCTGTGTTAGTTCTTGTACAATGCTTCACCAACTAAGCGATTTTTTAAAAAAAATTGTTGCCTAGCTGCACTCCACTAACAGTGATGACGTGCATTTTTATATTATGTACATACTGGAATAACGGCAACGCTGTTGTGTAAAAAACATGTGCATGTACATTCTCATTTATTAAAGCACACCATGTACATTAAGAAAATTCAAGCACATGTTAATATTTTGCCGCCATATTGGTTTTTGTTTATCTCGATCATCGGTTATCTCGACGCTTTTTGGCAAATCCCTAGGCCGGCGACATAACCAGGTTCAACTGTAAATAGTAAAGTAGGTAACTGCTTTTATCTTTTTTTTTTTTAGCCCACTTCTAATTGTCTTTAGTAAGGTTAGACATTTCACTAGTAAAAATAACAGTGACAATACATTTTTTCCCCAAAAAGATCAAATATTTTAGAGGAATAATTATAATAATAACATTTAATATTAAAACATGTTTAAATAGTTTTTGAAAGTAGCTAGTAGCTAATATTATCAATGTTTTGATTGGGGGCCCTAAAGAATAATAACACCATTGTATTGATAACTAATTAAAACACAAAAATAACAATTAAAAAAACTGTTAAAGATGAAAGTAAATGCACTAAAAAGGAGAGTGTAAGTAACTATGATTTTAAAAACCTTAAACCCGGTATTAAAAAAGTAAGAGCAGAAGGCTATGAAGTTTAAGTGTTCAAATTAAATTTTTTGCCTGCTAAATAAGGATGAAAATAAAGCCGTCTGAACAATTTTTTTTCCTTACTAATTTCTAGTTTGAAATTTTAAAAAATTAAATATGCACAGATGAAGATTTTCTTTAAACAATGAGTGCTTACAAAATCCTTTTCTTTAGCAATGAAAATTAAAAAAACTGTCTGTTCTTCAAGTGTCAAATAGCTGAAATGCCTAACCACAAAACAAAGTCCTATAGCTAGGACCCATGTGGTAATGTTTTTTTTTTAAAAACTTTAATACCACCACTCCACACACAGACTTTGTTTCTCCTGAAATCCCATTGCTCCAGCAACCTCCCTTCTTAACCCAACATGCCAGATCTATTATTCTGCACCATCTTAGATCCAACTTTTTGGTTAGAATGGGAAAGACTGCTTCATGTAAGCCACACATAAAATCACACTCAAAAGGAAAATATTCTTAGTTATTGCTATAGAATCAAAATTGAAGAGGGTCGGGAAAAATTTTTCATGGATTATAATAAATTAAAAAAGTAATGAAAAACTTAATAATGTAAGCTAAATGGCAAATTTTTTATTTTCATTTTATTGAGCTTAAAAATCCTAATCAAATGCTTAGCTAAAATGTAAAAACTGAAGTTACCTTAGCCAAACAACGTGCTTCAATGATTTTTTTTCTCTTTTCTGCTTTTGCCCTTCTCGAATTTATTTTATTTCTCACACTTTTTTTCTTCCATAAAGTGTATATTAGTTTCTGTAAGGCAAAACATCCTAGTAAAGACAGAAGTAGAGGTGTTGCTCTTGGGTGGCCATACACAAATGTGACAACTTCATTTATTGTTCTTGCTTGAGTCATGTTTACAGAAATCTAAAAAGAAATTTTTTTTAAAAACCCATAAAAACCAAAGTTTCTAACTACAAATCCTTTATACATGAGACGCTATCAATATTTATTTAAATTTTGTTTCCTTGACTATTTTATTGTATCACACACATTCATTTGATTTACCAATCATCAAATTTTTAGAAGGAACAAAATCAGGAAAATATCATAAAAGTATGTTCAATATTATACGCACTGCGCAATAGACTAACATTAACAATTACATGCTATTAAGTGATACATAGAGATAATCTAAAAATGTATTAATTTAATTGATACATTCTATCAATCTGAAATTTTGATAGAATGTATTGTTAGGTGACAAAATTCTATGTGCAAAATTTAACCGCGATAGGATTCCGGGAAGTGGGTCATTTTTTACTTTAGTTTTTCAGCGGCAGGACCATGACAAAATGGTGAATTTAATATCAAGGATTTAATACTTGGCACCAAACTTTGGGTCAAACAACACAAAAAAACACAATTTTTTAATGTGTTTTTTAACCGTTAGTTCAGGATAAAAGGACAAAGTACAAGCTAATCTTGAAAAGTTATAGACAAGTCACTATGAAGTGTTGAGATAATAAATAGATTACATTAAATATATATAATATAAATATGTTCCCATTAAAGTTTTTTTATTTGAGTGCAAAATACATAACTTATGTGCCAAGTTGTAGGGCATATATTTTTCATAGAGCCTAATATTGCATATCATACCAGCACATACACCAGTCTATGTAATTTAAGAAAAAACATGTTTCACGAAATTAAAAAAAAAATTAATGAACAATAGTAAAGCTTTATTTATTTACTAAATGCCAGCACACCAACTAGCAAAGATAACAAGTCATTTAGGGGGATTTTCTGTCATCTGTCAAGAGACATTTTTAATAAATTTGTTGAACTTTGAGTACCATTTGGATATCATTTACTCCTCATAAAAATATCTAAATATAACACTTTCCAGCAATATCTAGATTTTACTTTTACATTGTACATATGCTGAATCCTTGTTCACAATCAGCGCTTGAAGATGCAAGAAATGTAGCACAAATGTCCATCAGAATGGCAATATCTACTAATTTTTCTTCATTCATTAACAATCAAACCATCTTCTTGAAAGTCTGCATCAAACGCCATTTAATAAAACCTTTATTTATGAAATTTATCGTTCAAATCTTATGTTAAGATGTTGATCCATAATTTTGAGTAGAATTTTATCATTGCTATCAAAGAACTGCATTTTTCTTGATACTGGTGATGCAAGTTCTTTTTAGCTAAATTAAATCTATGACATGTTGAATAAAGGTGATATTGGACATAACAACAATGTCATTTAATTATAAGGAAAACTAGACTTAAAGTGGGAACACAAACATTCAATATAGCTTTGAAGGAAACAGTATTTATTTATAGCAATGCTACAATTTGCTGCTTCTACTTCTTGTCTTATGCCTTGCTTAGCCATATATACTATAACAAACCAAAGTTTCTGATGTTTTTGGAATGATATAGTTTTTAAAATGATCCAGCTCCCAAGCCACACCCAGCAACTTTTTCCAGTGGAGAAATAACCCCTAGCATTTGCTTTCAAGCATACAGCTTAAACCAAAAACTGTCTATTTCAAAATAGTGCACAGCTTGACAGTCTGCTCTGAAACTTTGAAGAAATTTAGGATTACTGCGGCTTTAACTTAAAGCAAAGTTCAAAATTAGTATTAATGGGGCCATCGCCTTTGATTATCTTCATATTCATCTGCATCCTTCTGTCTCGTGAGATGATGGTGCATCACCGCTGGGTTAGGTTTCATTTCTTTGTGTAGCTGAGAAGTCCTATCATTGCGTGACTGTCTTTACCACAGCTTTTGCACATGAATTTTTGGCTTTTGCCTAGCTCTTCTGTCTTAAGCCTCCTTCATCCTGCGCTCCTCAGCTACTTTTATGCCCTCTTTGACAACTGTGTGCCACCTAGATCAGTCTTCTGCTTTACACTGACAATCACTTGTTTTTATGTCCCTCTGGTAGACATCTTTAAAATAAGACATGGGCGACCTGTCTTTCTCATTCCCGATGCCAGATCTCTTTATAGGATGCGACCCAGGTTCATTCTTTTTACCTTAGGCGTCTTTCACTAAGGATTGAGAGCATGCTTTGGATATTGGCACCCATCAGACCTAGTAACTGGCACTTTGTCCTGCTATTTAATGCCAAGGATGTGATGCAGGCACCTCAAGTGGAAGCTATTAAGTTTGCGCTCATTGGATGTATACGTGGTCCATTTCTCACTCCTGTATAGCAGTAGCAGCGTACTGATGACGCATGCCAGATAGACACACAGTTTGGTTTTCTCCGTTAGCTTGGTGTTTTGCCAAACCTGTTTATTTAGTTTGTTGTATATTGAGAATTATGTAACATTTTGTATCGTTTCTTATAAATTACAGATACTCCTATATAGATTATTGCATCCTATGCTTACTCATAGTTTATGTCAGCCTAGTCTTGCATTTTTATTATAGTGTTGAGTTTCTAATAAAGATAGTATATTGTTTTTCCAGGTTTGTAAATTTTTTTCAGGCAATCCATCCCCTGTCCCAATTCCATGTGGAGAGATAGAGGCTTTTGTAACTGTATGGAGTATGGTAGATATAGTATGGTATGACACAATATGTCTTTGTTCTTGCATATGAAAATATGGAAAAGAAAAGTGTTTATATCCTTATGTCCCTGGTGTTACATTAGTATTAGTAATCGCAGTGCTTTTTTTTTCCCTTCATAATTCATAACGAACCAGACGGCATTCCAGCACTTTTTTCCACATATTTATTTTTTACTGCCTAGAATGGTTTCTGACTTTCTGGTACCTTTTTTCATGCATACTAACATATATAATTTTTTTTTATTATTATTATTTTTTTTTTTTTAAAAAGCAAGTAGTAATAATAATAATAGTTTTAGATTTTAGTTGTGTTGTATAACAAAAGATAAAAGATTCTAAGTTAGTTTATAAACATTGCATTTTTACTTCAAATGACAAATGTGAATAAAAATGTTATTTGTCACAAGCAATCAAAATTACATTGACATTATTGTCACATTATCATAGTAATTCATAGTCAATACTTTTTATACTATAATTAATTATATATTTTATAGGCAGGCTAATAAAATAAAGCTATGACTAAAAGACCAAGGGCACCAATAACCAAGTCTAAAGTCTAAAGCTAAGCCTTTTACTAAGACTAAGGCTAAACTAAGGGCTAAGGCTAAGGGCAAAGGACTAAGACTAAGGCTAAGGCAGGCATAGTCATAGGCACAATTACCATGCCATTGCATTGTAATTGCCATAATTAGGCTAATTAGGTCTAAATTATAAATATAATTAAAATTTAAATGTATAAAAAATGTTTATAGCTAAATATTTTCATTATATATAATAATTAAATTTGAATAAACTTACAGTACTTTTAAGTTGTCTGCTGTGAGTTGTGACCAGAAAATGAATGAAAAGTTCAGAAATCAGAAAAGATCAGTCAGCTTCAGCTGAACTTGTACCTGCTAGATTGATTAATTTAATAGTATAATACAGTATAAGTATAGTCAGTATGGTTTAGTATAGTATAGTATCTCATTATCTGTGTTATTTTGACTTAAGTACTACCAAGGCCAATAAGAAGAGGGTTCAAAGGTCAAAGGGCAATACTTCATCTTAAGTAGTTTTATAAATTTTATTGACTGCTCTATTTAATCTGTAACTAACTTACTAACTTCAACTTAGACTTAGACTTAACTTAAAAAATCAGAGGATTACTAATTAGTGCATTACTAGGCATTACCATCATTACGGCAATTACTATTTATTACGGCCAATAATTTTTTTACACACCATTGCCATTATCATTATGATTATTATGACCATTATTTAATTTATTGTATCTAATTATTCTAATTATGTTGTTTGTAGACTATATTTAGTTTTGTTGAATGACATCTTTAAAAACATGAATTGAATTGACATGAAATTATTTATTGTTTAAGCTGGGGTCCATTTATGAAAACTAATTAAAAAAATTAAAGTAAGCGACCATTCTTCACTCACTAAGAGTAAGAGTCAGATCAGAGAGGACTAACTTAACTAAGACAGACTAAGGATAAGAATAAGAGTCTATACTTTTAACTACTAAAAATAAAACTATAACTTCTGTAAGTATAAGTATAGGCATAGTTATACGTTTAAGTTTAAGGCCGTTTAAGGTCTGTTGAGTGTACAGTTAAGGTTTCAAATATGAAGTTTAAATGTTCTATAAAATTAAATGATTTTATAAGATAAGATAATATAGTATATAGCAACCTGCATTCTTTAATCAGGAGTCTAAATTTTAAATTTATTTCATTAAAATAACTGGAAAAATATTTGTATTGATATCCCGGAAGCGGGTATCTCAAAACATAAATTCCTGGATTTGACTACCTTTCCGTTCCACAGTTACCACAGTCATATTTCTGCTGGAAATATTTACTTGAAAAAGTAACAATAAAATAGTACATGATAATTTATTTCTGCCTAAAATTAAACGATAAACTAAAACATGTCAACAACATTTCTTTACAAATCAATGAAATAAAATGATGAATGAGAATGACAATAAATCAAAATTAAATAAATGACATTTTTAATTTAAATGAAAATGCAGCACCTGAGTGTTCATTCGTTCCATTCCAACGTCAACAATGACAATTAATTCAATGATTAATGAATGTGACTGTGAAGTTGCGAGAATGAGTGTGACTGTGAAGTTCAGCTTATATGGGATTCAAATTCAATTCACTATTCCTATTTTAATATAATTTAATAATTGGGTCGTGGTGGTCGAGAGGTAGCGCTCTCGACTGTCATACCGATGGTCACGAGTTCGAATCCACACGAAGATGAGAATTTGTTCTCGGGGCCTGAGGAGTCCCCGAGTCACCCAGCTCCGAATGGGTTAGGCGGCTGGGGTAATATATATAATATATAGTATATATGTAAAGTACTGTAGGTATAGTGCTATACTATAACAAAATGTTATGGTCAATGACATAATAGAAGAGAAAACAATTCCTTACCTAACAAAAAAAGATAAAACAGGAAAGAGAGAGAGAGGGACGATGTGAACAAACAAAATGTTGTATGTACTGAGACTGAGCGTCTTCCACGCCCTACAACCACAATAAAGCATAATTTTGTGTGGCCAAAAAATAAAAACAATTACTGACATAAAACGTTTTTAAAAAATAGAAAGCAATATGTTACCCCATTAAAAAAAAAAACTTTAAAAGACAAAATAAATATTATTATTTATTTATTATTTAAAATATTTTTATGAGAGCACGTTCCTAACCACAAAACAGTAAGTCTAGATGGTTGTAACCCAAGGACTCTCTGTACTTAGTATACTATACTATATAAATTAGAAAAAATTATTTTAACCTCATCCTTGTCCCATAGATGCCGTAGTAACAAAATTAATTTTTAGAATGTTACTGTGTCTTCGGTGCCATCTGCATAGAAAGAGTTAAGAGTGGGTGGGCCTGTTTATAATAATAATTTTCATTTTATTTCAAGTTTAAGTAAGCATATCATTTTCAGCCAGACACCTCTGAAGGTTGAAAACTATAATTGGCTTAATTATTACTGGCCAGATTCATTCATTCATGGGTCAGGTTTTAAACTAGAAAGAATGAACCCATTAAATTCAGAATATCTGAATGAGTGTCTAAACCAAAACCAAAAATTGAATTAAAATTAAATTAAGTGAATGCTTAGGGGGAGACAATCTCCTTAATTTTACAACACTTATTTCCTTTGCAAATGTGAACTTATTCTTTTCTTTTCTTTTTTTTTTTAGGGATTAAAAGATAAAAGTAAAAGAAAATGTTTGTGCCAGGAAATGAATTTATCAGCTGAAACTATATCAAGATTGAAGTTGACTTACTACAAATCAAGAGGGTTACAATAAACTTGTGTTCTTTATGAAATAAATGATTAGCATATGAGCTCTGCACAAGGGAAACATTCTTTGAGGTTTTCTCACCATCTACCTAAATTGGAACTTGAATGCATCTTTTCTGTACTTTTAACTTTTATTTCGAATACAATATTCTAGTAGCTATTGATTCTCGTTTTCTGCTCACATTTGTCAAAATATTTTTCAATGACAATCATTACAAATAAAACAAAATTATTATTTGCTAATCCATGTCACTTCTTGAGTCCTGAGGAGCTCAACTTTAATAATAATGATACATGTTGATACATTAAAGTTATGACTATTTAGCCTATTCAGGATAAATTCATTTGAACTTTGAAGTTGTTCTTCAATTTAGCTACATATTAAAAATAATTATGGAGGACATATTCAGCAAACATGTTCCTTTACTGTTCAAGGCATCAGATAGAGAGGAAAGGTAAGATCATATACTTGCAATTAGGTTTTGTAATAATCAATGTTTTGGAGTTCAAGTTCTATTTGTAAGACATGGATGATGGGAATGGGTAGTAAGCAATAGGCCATAGTGGGGAAGAGGAGATGAAATGAGAGAAAAAGGCCAGGAGGTGTAATGTGAGACTTCAATACAGTTTAAAGGAAATGAGTTGTGACTTAGTAGAAGTATATCATATAAAATTGAATGCATTCATGTGCGGAAATATATAGAATTCAGGTTTATCAGTGAAGGGAGAGAGGGCAGGAAGGGTTGTTTAGAATGTTAGCAGGATTAGAGTAATATGGTTGGATTAAGTGTGTAGTAAGTAAAATTAAAAAATGTTTAAGGAAAAGTTTTGTTGGGAGAGTAAATATTTTGGTTTTTAAATGGTAGTGTAATAAATTAGTACCAAAACATATTTAAAGAAAGTTTAAGAGACAGACATACAAAATTTAACAAGGAATGTTTGAGATAAAAACATGATTTCAATTAGTCAATTTATTTTAAAACAGTGGGTAGGACTTTAGCTGCTTCATGTTTTTAAGAATAAGGAAAAAGAAAATAAAACCATATAATACTGTCAAATTGAACTTTAAATGCATAGATTAAAGTAAATCAAGAACATTTCTATTTAATTAAACTATTGATTTTGAGTGCATTATTTTGAATTTTTCAAAATAAATTTCCTGGAACTGTTACTACTTCTAATAAATGGTATTATAATTAAATGATATATTTTTTTTGTAGTAATGTTCCTTTTCAAGCAAATAAATTTCCATACACCTGTAAGCATAAATTTAAATTAAGAAATTATTTGTTAGCTCTTTAATAGATTTATATTTCAACATCATTAGAAAAATTGTGCTTTTTAATAATTAGATTTATCAACAATGATTAAACAGTTTAAGTTTAACAATATCTATCTCATTGTCTTTGAAAAAATAAATTTGTGTTTTTCTTTAAAAACAGGAAAGTTTATGTACAGCTTCATATGAAAATGCAATGCAATAAACATGACTCAAAAAAGGTAACAAAAATTTTAATTTTCTTTAAAGAAATTAATTGGTGTTTAAGAAAATGGTTTCCAAACTCATTAAATTCTGGGAATTTTTTCTGAATGCAGCTTTTCCAAAATTCCCTTTTTGAAATCTAACATTGTCTTTTTTTAAGTAATTGGTTATTAGGGGTGCACCGAGTACGATTTTTGTGCCGAGTACAGAGTACTGAGGGGTGCACCTAATTTGTTAAAATTGTGTTACATTTTATAAATTCATGTTCTAATTCCAACTCTTTATATTTCGGCGGCCAGCGTTATCTTGAAAATAAATTTTCATAGACTCAGTTTCATTATAACTCAGTAACGGACGTTGCCAATCTGCTGCGAAGAAATGGTAAATTACATTGCAGCGGGATTGGGTCCAGACGGGTTTTAGGTGTATCATTAAATTTTTTTAATCAGATGTTGATTAACAGGAACACAATATCGCAAAAATAAAATGTTAATTTGTAGTTTGTAAAATGCTCATTTTAATAATAGGCAAACGAATGTTTTAGACATATGCGATTCTGCATGCATCTTTGGTAATGGAACAATTATGGTATACTCGTCATGGGCGTCACTTATGCAGCCAAATTCTGAGTATATTCGAGTATAAGAAAATCGTCCAATACTTAGTTGCTGAATCGATTTTTGCTTCGACCCTTTGAAAAAAGAAAATAAGAATGAACAGAAATTTATTATCATAAAGAGGCAGCCATTATTGGTATAAACAGTTTTTACTAATGTAGTTTTTGTTTTGCCCCAAGTGTGTTATTGCTTACATCTTGAATTGAAATTTTAAGTATAAAATGCATATTTTGCAGCAACCCCCTTTGAGAACGCTGCATAACTCTACGGCAGGGTCTTCACTTTTTGGGAATCCTTTGATAGAGGAAATGGCTGACTTTAGATTTAGACAGTTTTCAAATGTCAAGGATTAAACAAATTTCACAAAAGTGAAAAAGTTTATCCAAAAAATTAGTTAAATATTTTTTTATTAAATCTGCATTGGTTAATTTTTGAGTGAGTTTGAGTATTAGTATTAGGAATGTTTTTAGAAAATTAATTAAAAGTAAATAAATAGTTTGATCCTCTTCACTTTATGTAATTTGTAATTCTATTTTTAATAACTTCTAGGAATTAGTTGTGAAGCTGACAGATGATCAAGATTTATTTTTCTTGTACACACTGCGTTTGGCTGAGGAGGATTTTCAGAGGTTTAAATATTAAATCATTTTAGTTATTTTAGAGAGCATTAAAATGTTTTAAAATTAATGTTTGCTTTAAACACTTTTTATTGCAATTTTAAAAATTAATCTTGAATACAATTGAGTTGGAAGCCAGACATTGAGAGTGAGATTTTAGAAGAAATCAGATGTTGTAATTGTTTTCTTCAAATAAATTATCATAAATTATACATTTCCATTGTGTAAATACTTTTTCCGGTGATAATATGTCTTTTAAAAACTATCTTTAATAATTATTTTTAAAAAATCATATTCTCTTTTATGTATTACTTTATCTGCAGTTTAAAAATGCAACAAGGCTTACTGGTTGACTTTGTTGCTTTTCCTCAAAAATTTGTGGATCTTCTTGAGATGTGCATTAAAGAAAGCCATAAGGACAATCCTAAGTAATTTATAAAATATTATTTGAATATAAAAGTCAGAGAAAATTAAATCTCAAATAACTAAATTATGACATCTACCCTTTTTTTAAGTTCTAAAATGTTTAAATGTAATAAAATTTATAATGTTAAAACATCTGGTCTTTGCCAAAGAGAATTGGCACTTATTTAAGCTGTCTGTCAATGATTTAAATTTTAAACAGTCTTATACTAATACAGTCAGACCAACTGAAAGGGACCACAAAAATAAAAAAATAATTCAACTTAGGGAGTTTTCGAGTTAGAGAAATTTGCGTAATAAGCATAGATTAATCAAGAATAATTTTTAGATTGAGTGGGGCAGGGGGGTGGGGGGCAGCCATACAAGCGAGAAGGCTAAACAGGAGGTAGAGGCAGTGTTCAGATTTTTCATATCAAAAGAAGCCAACTTAGCTTTGAAATACCAACACCACCAAGAAAGCCCATCCACACACGGGTGACTCTTTCCACAGTGGGATTAAGATTTTTCCTATTACTAGTTTAACTTACGGCGTTATGGAGGTTGGAAGCCAAAAATCTTTGAGTTAAGGTGATCTAAAATTCATAAGTCTTATGAAATTTGGCCGGGACGTAACAATTCGATATAGGGAGGTTTTTTACTTAGGGAAGTTTGACTTAGCGAGGTCTGACTGTATTTGATGTTTTTGTAATTGATTTATACTACTGGCTGAACAAACTCGGTGGACGCGGTGGTTGAGTGGTAGCGCGCTCGACTGTCGTACCGATGGTCACGAGTTCGAATCCACGCGACGGCGAGGATTTGTTCCCGGGGCCTGAGGAGTCCCCGAGTCACCCAGCTCTGAATGGGTACCTAACTAGACAATAGTTAGGCGGCTGGGGTAATGCGTGGAACACCTATAGCCGTGGCCTGTGACCGCTGCATCACTTGCCAACAGATCATCTCTCATGGTCTGTGGATGCAAATATCTTCTGCATAGAAGGAGCGTCTGTATATCTAAGAAGATGTATATGTAAGGGAGTTAAACTCAATCTTCATAAACAAATTTTAAAATGTGAAAATGTATTTGTTCTCTCAGGTTCATTATACATTTTGTTTCTGGGGGAAGCTCAATGTTAGGAGGGGATGCACCATGCACTATGAATATTGTTGAGACTAATCCATTCAGACATCTCAACCATTTGTCCCTCAAATTTTTACCTGGCTCTGATGCAGATATTAAAGCACACCTTGCTAGCTGCTTAAAACAGTTGAAGGTTTGTAAACAAAATAGTGTGTTTCATAATACAGTGGAACCCACTTACCTCGAGCTCGCTTAGGTCGACCACCCCTTTAAGTCGACGGTTTTTATTGGAACCGCCAAATTCTCTCTTTGTCTTAGTATTTTCTCGTCGTTTAATTCGATTTTTTTAAGTCGCCGAAACCTCTTAACACGAGCACAAAAAAGGTCAAATTTGCCACTTAACATCGGTTAACTCGACCCCATGACCAATCGCCAGCTTTTGAAAAATGCTGCTGGTGACGTCACAGCCCACTTGCGTTTTGCTCTCAGCGCTGTGTTGCTTCTGGTACTATGGCAATGCGATCAGCTTGGGATGTGTGCTGGTGACGTCATCGTCACAGCCCACTTGCGGCTTGCGCTGAGACATGTGTTGCTAACTTTAATCGCCAGTTTCAGAGATGTGTTGGAGAATAATAAAAGTTTTTATCGATAATCGACGTTGGTTTTTATTTTAAATTTGTAAATTTCTGCTGTCAGTTGGTGCACATATACCTTTTGTTGTTAGCAAACATGTATGTACAATTTTATAGCATGCCGATAGCTTCATCAAACAAATAACGGCAATGCTGTTGTGTTTTAAAAAAAACTCTAAAAACACGTGCATGAACATTATCATTTATTAACGCTAGTGATGGGACGATACCAAAATCATAGGCTCCCCAGATTTTTAAATATATAAAATATAATATAACAGACTACAGACAGTTTACCCACCCCCACTCTCAATCTCCCACACCATTAATGTTGGTTAGTCCTATTAGCATCAAGTTACCGAAGGAATTGTAAGCTGAGGGGATCGTATGGAATAATAAAATGTACCGTGTGTAAACTTGTTGTCATTGGCAACCATTCATCCTTCAACCTCATTTTGACCATTACATGTACTGTACTACTGCTTTGTTCTCATTGTTTCATTCATAAGAATTTGCCGTGTGCAAAAGCCATTTAACTATTGGTTAGAATTAATTAAAATATGTCAAAGTTGAAGGTTCAAAAGGAGTACCTAATTTATTTGTGTACGTTTATATAGAGAAGAGTTCGCTTTGTCATGAGTCATATATAGGTCACGATAGACCATTCCGAGTCCAGAAGAGAATGGTTCGGGGACAATGAGGGGATGTGTAGGTTACTTATTTGTGTAGCTTGTAAGGAAAATCAAGCAAGTCGCTTCGAAGCCACAGTATCGCTCAATCTGGGAATCACCGCAAAACGGCATTATATTTAAACTTAAACGGTCTTTAAAAACGAACGGTCTTAACAACCTTAAGAAAGAGTGAAGAAATAGGGTCCCGATATTCCGATACGATTCTGATTAATCGTCCCATCACTAATTAACGCACAACACGTACATATAGAAATTTCAAGCGCATGTTAATATTTTGCCGCCATATTGGTTTTCGCTTTAACTCGATCATCGGTTATGTCGATGCCATTTTTCATTCCCCGACGCCGTCGACTTAAGCGGTTTCGACTGTAGTTCTTAATTAAACAATGATATTTAAGGAATTATTGTTAAATGTGTTATTGTACACACATGGAAATCAATTAATAAAACTTGTTTACGTGCTGTAAAATTGTATACTGAAATTTTAAAAATACCAATTGTTTACTTTGACGATTTTTAAAAATTGTATCATGTTTTCCAACTCTAATAATAATTATTAATGCAAATATGTTTTTCATGGTGCCTTCATTTTAGGAAACCAATAATTTAATTCAACACAAATTTGAGCACACGTCACAAGAGTTAAATAGCAAGTTGCAATCTACTCAAGAGGTAAAAAAAAGACCAAAAACAAACTTTTTTGCAACATATATTACCTTTTATGACATTTTTTAGTATAGGATGTTATGCTTGAGAAAGTAAAGATTTTGTTTAAAATGTAATTCTATTATTTTAAAAAAAAACTACTTGATAAAGCATTTAGATTTTAACTTTATTCTCTTTTAGGTTTCAGGCCATTTTGCAAACCAGTGAAGGAGAAATAAGAAACATAACTTAAATATTTTTGGCGTGCATTCATTTTTTATTAGTTCTTTCAAAAAATAAGTCCCATTTTTTAAAAATAACTAGGTTCAAGAAAGAAATATATGAATTCTGTATTCCTGTAAAAACAGCTTTGTAGATTGGAGAGAAATACCTGAGTAGTTAATCTTTTGCACAATTTAAGGTTTTTTAAAACTTTTTTTTCAGCTATAGAAATTTAAAAAAAAAAAAGAAGAAAAAAAAGAAAATTAGCTTAAATTTGAATCTGGTGTTTAAAAAATCTTAAACTGCAATTCCAATATAAATAAATTTATATGATTTGTGAGAAATTTTAAGTTTCTTTGTAATTTTAGTACACTGCGGAAAACCTTTATTAGTTTGCCAAAATTTTCAATTTAAAAATTATAAGTTGTTGCCATGTAATTCTACCTGAGACGTAGGCATTTCTGTAATGGCTTATATGATGTCATGTCAATGATACGTATAATTGCCTTGTGTACCATAGATCGTTATTTTAGTAAAAGAGCATTTTGCAGTGGTCCATTTTAATTTCTTTCAGCTTTTGGCTACCAAATCGTCTGAGCTTGAATCATTGAAATTAGAGTGGTCATCTCGGATAGCAGATATCACATCTAAACACAAAGAGGATATGGCACTTGAAAAAGAAAAAACTGTACAGGTAATTCCTCAAGTTGTATATTATATAATAATAAATAATATAATAGTCCAAGTCACTCACTGGATCTGTAACGCTGAGGAGCGATGTACGACAGTCTACAGCAGTTAGTTTAGTTGAAAATTCGTGTGTTGATGAGCGCTGTAAAAATATTTAATATGATGACGTCATTGTTTGGTGTGCATCGGTGCGCAAAATACAACCCCTATTATTATTAAATACTTTGCGTACATTTCAGAAAGTTTAATATTCGTATTTATCAAAAAAGGACAAGTTAGTTGGTCTTTTGAAAAAAGGTTGGCGCCATAGGCGCCCAAAAAAGGGGGCGCAATTTCTAGTCAAATATAATTATTAAAATAATTTATGCCACCAATAAGTTATGCATTCTGCTGTAGGATAAATAATGTATAATATACAGCTGCATTTAAAAAAATTAAATCTGAATTGAAAATTTCTGTGTAAAAATATCTCTTGAACATTACATGAAAAAAAAACAAATTAACTGAATATTTTAATTCATTTGTGTTTGTGTAGCTATTAAAGTTTATGATCCATGTCTTCTCATGATATTTCAACTGTGGCTTTATTTCTAGTTTCAGTCAAGCCTCCAAGTTCGATTTGATAGAGAACGCAGAGAGCTAGAGCAAACACATGTGAAACTTGTCAAACAGCTGGAAACAAGACTTGAGGAGAATGAAACATTAATTAAGGTCTGTAAAAATACTGAATTCTGTCCTGGACGCTCTCTATTAGGTTACTAAGTGCTATTATGTCTTCAGGGGTTCTATAGTCATGTGATACCAAAGATTTACACAGGACCAACTCCTGTGTAAGTCTTTGTAATGAATGAATTAATGAAAAAGATAACAGTGGAATAAGAGTCATCCGAATTGTATTCCTTCACTGCTAAATTGTAGTTAACATTCTTGGAAATAGTTATTTAAATACACTTAACATTTATCTCCTCCATGTTTTTTTTTATTGTTACAATCTGGTAAATAGTCATAAGTATTTTTTAGAATTGCAATAAATATTGTAACTTACTGATATTTGAAAATTCTCGAATGAGGTGGGAAAAAATAAAATTACAGTGTAATTCTTTGGGAGTTAGTTAATTTTTAACTGGAAATTTCTGATGATTTTAGAAATTTTTACTTTTTAATCAAATTGGTTGGTTTTCAAATTGTTTTCAGCACAAATCCACTATACAAAAAAAGATAGAAATTGAGTTATTAGGGTTCACTGCATTTAATTTTTTTTTAAAATAGTAAATTGAACAATTTGAAAAATATTCTTATGGATTTTTACATAAGACATTCAAGAATAGGAAGTGGGTAAAAATCTATTTACAAAATTTCACTCGGACTAACAGATTTGTATAGCTAAATAAAATTTTTAAATAATAATACAAAAATTACTTACTTAATTTTTATCCAGGATCTGACAGAGAAGAAATATAAATCTGAAGCATCTATACGAGATTACAAGTCCAGGCTTGCAACATTGGAAGAGGAACATAACCGCATGAAAGCTGAACTTCACACTCTGCGCAAAGAAAACATTTCTTTGGAGGGTCTGAGGCAAGAGAGAGACAAGACCAACAACTCACTTCAGACCAGGGTGGCTGTTTTAGAACAAGAGCTCAAAGACAAAGCAGAGCTCTTGGATAAATCAAATGACTTGCTGAGTTCAGAGAAAGACAAAAAGGTTGAAGGTTATCTATATCTGCTAAGTTATTTCTTTTACTGACATTAGGATCACTCTTGAGTCATTATTCCAACTGTTGCTCTCAGTGGAAAATAATTAAATGATTCTATGGGGGAAACAAATATTATTTTTTAAATATCTTATAATTTTTAAATTTTCAAAAAGAAAACAATTAAGAGGAAGCAATAATTTCTAAGCTATTTTGTTTTGCAAACCTAAGTGAGTGTTCTTGAAAAAGAAAAAATTCAGTTTTCAAATTAAATAACCTAGATCCCTGGATAACCAATTCACTCTGTCCATTAAGAAACACGCCATCTAGAACTGACATAGTATTGAAGAAATAAGTAGTATTCAAAGTCATTTCAACTTATTAAATTTTTAATATTTTTTTCCCTATACTGTACTGTTTACTTGGAAACATAAATTACTCACCTTTGTTTATTTCACAGAAACATCTTGAAACAGAATTGGAAGCCAGACACAGAGAGATCAATAAATTAGAGACTAAAGTTAAGGCCATGGGAGAGGAATTAAAAAAAGGCAATGAAATCATCAAGAAACTACAAGGGGATATCAAAACCTACCATGGAAAGGTAATAACGAAGAGGCACAAAATTCATGAGTTATGGAAAATCAATGCAACATAATATAAGAGAGTGGTTAGTGTAGCAAAAAAAGAATTTTTTTAATTATACTCCAACTAAATAAATTATTCAGATATTAGTTTTTGAACAGTCCTCCAATATAAAATAAAAATTAAGTTTACAAAATAACTTTTGTGGAAATGAAGTTTAGAAATGAACCTTTGCTCATCAATTTTTCTAATTAAATTACTGTACTGATCATTTAATGCAGGTGAAACTTCGCACTCAAATAGCCACAGAACAAGAAAAACTTTTAGGTGAGAAAAACATTGAACTGGAGAAACTTCGCCAGGACTTGGCAGCAACAAAAGACAAATTACGAGACACGGAAGAGAAAGTAAGCAGAGTCATTGAAGTTAGGCTAAATGTATTTCCAATAAAAGATTTAGGTTTTGAAAAAATTATTATTTAGGAATTGAAACATCAGCTCAGCATTTTATTATTATTTAAATGTTTCTCTTTTACCCAGAATCAGAAACTGACCACAGATTTAGAGAGTGCCAAAGAGAAATTAGAAGAAAGCAGAAAGTTGCTGAAAACAAATGAGAACAGTAAGCAAGATTTTTCTCATTGGCTTTTCTAAACCTAGGTGTAGATTCCTTTCACTGTGTGAAAAGGTTGTAGTGATCTATGTTTTCCCTCTTGAGAGTTACAAGAAAACAAACCTGGGGTTTTGTTGGGTTATTTTATTCCTGGCCTAGGTATTTTTAGATGACCTTGGGTAGGCAGGTTTGAGTCATAGTCTTGTTACCAAAAAAAGTGATCTTCTCACTTTTGTATATTGTGTCTATGGAAGGAGGGGAGAAAAGATGCATAGAACCAATGGAGATCATGCTCACAACAATTTCTAGGCTTCAAACTCTAATAACTCAATAATAACCAGGGGCACTCAACTTAAATAGTGCTGCAACCTTTTTATAAAATATGTGGAATTGTGCGGAAAGAAGAAGAGATTTTTTTATACAGATATATTGGTTCTGTTGTTTTTTTAAATCAGGGATGGCTTTTGACGTTTCATTGGCTTTCTAATATAAATTTGTCCTTTGACAGCCTACCTCCTTCCACAAAATCATAAGATTAGTCCTATGACAGCCCACCCCCTTCCACAAACTCATAAGATTAGTCCTATGACAGCCTACCTCCTTCCACCAACTCATAAGATTAGTCCTATGACAGCCTACCCCCTTCCACAAACTCATAAGATTAGTCCTATGACAGCCTACCCCCTTCCACAAACTCATAAGATTAGTCCTATGACAGCCTACCTCCTTCCACAAACTCATAAGATTAGTCCTTTGACAGCCTACCCCCTTCCACAAACTCATAAGATTAGTCCTATGACAGCCTACCCCCTTCCACAAACTCATAAGATTAGTCCTATGAAAGCCTACCTCCTTCCACAAACTCATAAGATTAGTCCTATGACAGCCTACCTCCTTCCACAAACTCATAAGATTAGTCCTATGACAGCCTACCCCCTTCCACAAACTCATAAGATTAGTCCTATGACAGCCTACCCCCTTCCACAAACTCACAATCCCTCTAGGTTTGAGGCTCCATTGATTATCTAAATTTAATAGTAGCCAAGTAAAGAAGCATTGAGACAACTAAAGAAGTTTTTAAATAGAACTATTTCATTGTGTGAGACAGCTGGCATGAGATAGTGCGCAGCTCAAAATGGTGCCCCAACAACCCAGCGTCGGGTTATGGGACAGTTCAGTCAGAGACAGCTGTCTAATAAGAGTATAATGGCTATTGGAGACAGCTTTGATTCTTAGCGTAGCAGCATTTTTGTTGGAAGTAAATACAACCATTTGCTTGGTATTTAGTATTTGCAATAATTATTGCAAAATAGCAAGAGTTTAAAGTTTGTTTCTTTTTTCCCCGTTGTTGGTTTTTGTTTTTTTGGTGCTATCATTTGCAACTGTATCATCTGACCATATTCTGGTCATATCATGTTTTCATTTACCTAACAAAAAAATTGTGACAAATTTCTGATTTTAGTTGGCAAGCTAATTTGAAATAATTGATGACATGTTTTTATAGTAGAAGCTGCCAACTAAAAAATGGAAGGTAACAAAGAGCAATACAAATTTAATTTTTTTTTTTTTTTTTGTGATATTGTTTTTGAATGGAATAATAATTTCAAAGCATGTATTATTGCAGTGATTCAATGGCTAAACAAACAGATTAATGAGCAGAAGGTTAATCAAAACCATCTGGGTCACTTTGAGCTGCCCACCACAGTCCACACAAGACCAGCAATGGCAATAGTAAGTTAATGATCTTTGAAAAGCTACAAGCAATTATTGTACATCTATTGCAAACAGTTAGGAAATAGTTGTATTAAATGTCAAACATTTTAACTCTGCTTACATTTATTGGTGTTGGGAGTATTGAGCTAAGTGCCCTGTTAAAAAAACATTTAATATCGCAACATATTCTTTCATGTATTTGACTCTCATGTGCACTGCAGCCTCATCCCACCTTTTTAAGCTTTTCAACAAATATGGGCTCAGTGGTCGAGTGGCGTGGACACACTGCTGACGTAGTGTGAGAGTCTTGGGTTTGAGACTCTGTGTAGGCATGGACCTGCTTCTGTAGCTTTCAGGTGTCCCTGAGTCCATGCAGCACTGATGGGCACCTGATATTAGTCAGTAAAAAGGCAAAAAAGAGCCAAAGTTATCAGAATATTGAACATGGGCCCTGAGTCCATGCAGCACTGACGGGCACCTTAGGGCCCTATGTCCCTGAGTCCATGCAGCACTGATGGGCACCTAATATTAGACCTATGTCCCTGAGTCCATGCAACACTGATGGGCACCTAATATTAGACCTATGTCCCTGAGTCCATGCAGCACTGATGGGCACCTAATATTAGACCTATGTCCCTGAGTCCATGCAGCACTGATGGGCACCTGATATTAGTCAGTAAAAAGGCAAAAAAGAGCTAAAGTTATCAGAGTATTGAACATGGCCTAAATAAATAGAAGAAAACAAGTTTTGACTCTGTTATTCAAAAGACATTGATATTTAGAAATGAGTCAACACTTTGTGTTAGCCTTATCCATATTTCAGCATAACTACAGTACATCCAGTCATGGTTCTGCCATGTCCCAGGACAGTTTGAGATTCCAGGCCATGCAGAGACAACCAGTTTCTGTACCCCAGACTAGCCGTAATCCTCAGGTATTTTTTAACAAAATTATATAGAGAAAAATTTAATGCAAAAAGTCTACATATCCTCTTTTTAGCGCATTTTCGAGAAGTCGAATGCGCTATTGCACCCGTTTTGTCCGTCTGTCATCACCATGATCTCAGCAACCATAAGTCCTAGACCCATGATGTATATATGTTTTTTGTATGTCCTGACCTGCCATTTGTGCATCAACACTCAGTTACTCGATCCGTTAAAAAACCCCGTTAAAACTACCAAAAAACATTGCGAATCGAGAGATAACACTGGCGCAAGCAACGGCCGCCATTGCCGGAAGTCGAATACATCGTTTTTCAAGCATTGAAGAGTTAAAGTTATTGGTTAGTGGTGCGAAAGCGTGCAAAAGAAATAGTTGTTTTTTTGTTGACGTCATTAGAATATGTGTAAAAGTTTAGAGAGTTTTACGTCATCATTTGTGGTGACTTCAATCAAGATCTTAGCGGCCCAGGGGCAGAAATTGAAAACTTTTTCGAAACAAGCTTCAACATTCAACTACTTTCAACCAGATTGGCAACCACGATCTATCAAACAACAATTGATGGAGTATTTGGGCGATTAGCTGATTACAATTTAGAATGTATCATTTATGAGTCCTATTTCAGTGACCACAAACCACTTGTAGTTAGATTAAAGAGAAAATAAAAAATTTTAAAATGTAAAGAAATATCTTTTAAATAATTTTTATTCAGGTATATTCATTACACAAGAAAATTCATAAAAATGTCTAAAATCTAAACACAATTGCTGATAACTACATAATGCTGATATCTAACATAAGTACTGATACATAATACGAAAATGCGCTAACACGTCCTGAGTCCAAAAAGGGACCAGGCTTAACATGATTTTTTTTTAATGTATGACATTATATTATTTACATGCAATAAAGTGACACATCTAAATTTGTGTACAACTTACTTCCCTTTTTTTGTAATACCTTCCCTTTAATCAATTAAAACAGCATTCTTCTGAAATATTAAATTTGTTACTGGTATAATTCAAATGAAAATACGTATTTATTACAATTCAAGTTGTTGTTTTTTCTCAATTCTTGATTTGCATTTCTGCAGATGGACTACCAGTCTGGTCAAACGAATGTGAAAGCTCTGATGTCGGGCATTCCAGTCCCTGCGAGAAAAAGTGGTGTAGCCACACCCCCTAACCAGCAGGAGAATATGAATTCTAGTGGTGGAGACAAAGATAAGTAAGTCATCTCAAGCACATACAAATTTCTGTTATGGTTAATAGATATTTCTTGTTCTGAGCTTTTCAAAATTGAAACAGCTTTGCCAACATTTAGATGAAATTATGATGAATTGTTATAGTACAGCTAAAATAAAAGTTTTAGTTCATGACTGTTAAATTTACTTACAGAAAAATGAAATATCAGTGGGAAGAAATGTTTATGAGATTTTTTTTAAATAAAGGAGACATCTCATCTTTTATCTAGTTTTATTTTTCTAATAAGTCATCTTTCCGTTCTAGCTGAAGTTCCAGAGAAAAATAGTTTTTACACCAGTTCTTTTAAAAAAAAATTATTTTGGGCTGAGCCAAAGATCATTTCAAGGCAATTTTCTATTTTCAACTGGTGGTAAACATTGAATCTTTTCTGGGCTTCTCTGTGAGAGGCTAATTCTAAGGTAAACCTCCAGCAAATCTGCTTTTGGGACTTCCTTTCTGGCCTTCTACCAGATCAGGGGACAAGGTCACCATAACAGTGTCTGGATGCTTGCGACTTGTTCAACTTGACCTCTCAACTCTTACCAATCATGTCTCTCTGATTGTGAACATGATGAACTTGGTCTTTTCATTATTATTAACTTAGCACATGATGGCATGAATAGATCTATCCCTTAAACAGTTTTGTTTAGGCTTGCTCATTAATTATTGGTTCAAAAATATTCATTGATAAACATGCTGTAGTCAGCATTTTTTAAAGAAAATTTAATTATTTTATGTTGTCTTCCACAGAAATCCCCCACTTGATCCAAAATTTCTATCTAAACGGGACGAGGCGATTCCTGTTAGGGGGATTCTCAATCAAAATGGCCGGTCAAATGTCCTATCATCTCTACCTTTATATTCCAACACATCACCGCAAAACTCTTCAGCAGCAACCTCAGCTGTGCAGCCGACACAAACATCAGCGCCACCCATGTCAACTTTAAGCAGTGGTCGCCACATGGACATGGGTGGTGTACGGCTCAGTCAGCAGCTGATTATCCCCCGTCAACAGCCTCCGTTAGCATCGGCCTATTTCCCAGCTCACTCTTAGCCCAATCGGAGATGTTGTTATTTGTTACTTCTTTATTCAAAGAAATGTTTAGAAAAACCTTTTACAAGAAATACAAAAACCAATCAATCCAGCTCCAGTTATGTGCACACTTGGCAGAAGTAGGACCTTGATGTCCCCACAAACTGGACACTCCCACCTAGTTAACTATCTGCAGCAAGAGAAAGCTGTTGAGTTAGATGGTGGTGTTGTCAATATTGTACTTTCACAGAGAAAACAGTTCAACTTTGCTGCAAGATTGGCAATTTGTCAGACAGGTCAGTTCTTTTTCTACCTGATGTTGGTTTTAAGGTGGTCTTTTTTTTTTCCTTTTTTTTTTTTTTCTTGCTTGTTTGGGGTTCTTCTTAAACTTGCAAAGTGAGACCTTGAATTCTATGAGACTCTGTTTTCAACACCCACTACATGAAGGATGGAAGAACATTCACCTTTCTCTGTTTTCAACACCCACTACATGAAGGATGAAAGAACATTCAGTTTTCCTGCATCCATCAAGACTAATGTTGGAAGGTGAAGGGGAGAGCAAATCGGTGAATTTGTGTAAGATATTTAAAAACCAAAGACATTGAATGATAGAATTTGCCATGCCTCGGCCTTGTACCATGCCCAAGAGAAGATCTTTGGTTGAGAACGGCCAACACAGTACTCTTCTAATCTCATCCAGAACATTGAAATGTGCCATAGAAGTTTACTAGACATTGATCCTAAGACCTCTAGTAACTCAAGGAAATGAACAGCAGTCAATCTACCAAGTCCTTGCCTGATAAAAGGTCATGACATAAACTAAGTGCTGTCCTCTAAAAGAAGGATCCAGGCTGTCGACTCACTAGGGCTTCACCAAGACTTTCCAGAAATGAACCTGAACACTTAGCAGCATCATAAACTGATTTTCCCCGGTTTTTGGAAACTGGGGATTTTTAAGTTGGGCCCAGACCAATTGTTGTTTTTCCAGAACAAATAGTGCAAGAGGTGAGGTGAGGAGAGGTGATGAACAATTCAGATGTGATTGCTGTGAGGTATCTGTCCATGCTTGCTGTTGTCAGGTGATCCAGGCCTCTTGTTTGTGTTGGGCCTTTTTTTTGTTGGCTGCATGGTCAGCTAAACTTTTCCCACTAAAATTGGGGGGGAAAAAGAATTTCTGGATTTGATCCAAATCAAAGAGGCAAGGCGTTGACATTTGTTTCCATTACATTATTTATTTGGCAGTTCCAGTCACAAGGCTATCATTATTTTAGTTCAGTCCACTGTCCATGAAAGCAGTCAATGCCCATGACCTGACTCCATATTTATAGAAAGAAATTTACTTTTGTATCAATTATGCTTTTTGTAGGTGCAAAGTACTATGTAAAAGGAAAAATACCTCATGAGATCTAAAACCATTATTGCTTGAACGTTTTTTTTTTTTTTTAAATTAAAACTTACTTGAACAAATCAAATTATACTATTATGTGAATGCAAGAATCTGTTGATTACCCAATTTAATGCAGTGTTAGTATTATTGGATTTATTTAATGGCGGTTGTAGCAGTTAACTTATCTCAAGTCAGTGTTATCAATTTATTATTTATGCAACTTATTTTATGAAAGTCATGGAAATTTTAGTTGCAAAATAAATTTCAAGATGTTAATAAAAAAATTTAAAATGTTAATTTTCTAAATAACGAAATGAATATTTGCATATTTGCGTTTTTTAAAAATTGTTTTATTTTTTAAAATTATTATTATTATTTATTTTTTGTATGATATTTTTTTGTGTAGTCATATTGGCCATTAGTTGGACTTAGCTCCAAATGTTCCACTGGTTATTATTTTAAACACAACATCAGTTTGATATTGTACACATTCAACACCCCCCAGTTTTGAAATGTTGATCACCACTGCTGTATACAACCTGTCCTTCCTGGCAGCTATGTTCCCGGACCAATTTTCTGGCAGCCTTGAGGTGCCTGAGATATTTTCTACTCAAACCTAACAAATAAATATTCTTGTACTAGAACTTATCACTCACAAATGTATCCCTTTTTTAATTTTATATGTTGTTTATATGTTGTTATTGGGTGCGGGGAAGAAAGGACTGGACAACAAGAGTCTGATTGGCTAGTGTTGGGGAAAAGAAATCAGACAAGCTTGTGCTCCCACCACTGAATGGTTGGTATTGTAACAAAGTCATTGACTTATGAATAGTAGCAGGTCACGTAGCAGGTCACGTAATGTTGACAACTGTCTTGTTATTTTACCTTTGGTCTGTTTCGTGTTTTATTTACCTTTGGTCTGCTTTGTGTTTTATTTTACCTTTGGTCTGTTTCATGTTTTATTTACCTTTGGTCTGCTTTGTGTGTTATTTTACCTTTGGTCTGTTTTGTGTGTTATTTTACCTTTGGTCTGTTTTGTGTTTTATTTACCTTTGGTCTGCTTGGTGTGTTATTTTACCTTTGGTCTGTTTTGGGTGTTATTTTACCTTTGGTCTGCTTTGTGTTTTATTTTACCTTTGGTCTGTTTCATGTTTTATTTACCTTTGGTCTGGTTTGTGTTTTATTTTACCTTTGGTCTGTTTCTTGCTTTATTTACCTTTGGTCTGCTTTGTGTGTTATTTTACCTTTGGTCTGCTTTGTGTGTTATTTTACCTTTGGTCTGTTTTGTGTTTTATTTACCTTTGGTCTGGTTTGTGTTTTATTTTACCTTTGGTCTGTTTCATGCTTTATTTATCTTTGGTCTGCTTTGTGTGTTATTTTTTCCTTTGGTCTGTTTGTGTGTTATTTTTTCCTTTGGTCTGTTTGTGTGTTATTTTACCTTTGGTCTGTTTCATGTTTTATTTACCTTTGGTCTAGTTTGTGTTTTATTTACCTTTGGTCTGTTTCGTGTTTTATTTACCTTTGCTCTGCTTTGTGTTTTATTTTACCCTTTGGTCTGTTTCATGTCTTACTTACCTTTGGTCTGTTTTTGTTTTATTTTACCTTTGGTCTGTTTCGTGTCTTATTTGTTCAAGTCATCGTCCTAGATTGCCATCCACTATTCACCTTGTTCCTTTCGGGACGATTCCCAAATAAGGGGAAAGTGACATGCGTCCTTACGTCGGGGAATGGGAGGGTGGGGGTCGAGACAACCTAAAACGGTGACAATCCTCGTCTGGCAACAGGGGATTTAACACGCAGCATCGTGGAGTTATTTCCCTTGTCACACATTCAAGTTTTCGTTTGGGTTTTTAGCCGTCGTCGGCAAATAGAGAACTTCCTCTGCTCTAATCTCAAGGTCCGTCGTCGGTCGATTGACCTTGGGATTAACTGTGGAAATGGCGGACGTGGGTTTTCCGAAATAGTTTTTATCACAGATTTGGCCTGATGAGACATCATTGACATTCTCTTTCCCGTAAAGTTAGAAGTTCTAAAGCCTCGAAGGTATGAAGGGCTGCGTCTTCCTAGAATTGGCCCGTGGCCATCTGCTGTTTCGGGAAATAAAATGGGAGGGGTTGTGGAAACACTCTATGAGTTGATTCGTTTTGAGATTACCGTAACTTGGTCTGAGGAATGGGTATTAGTATCACCTTCAATAACAGCAAGGAAATGCTTTCATTTGAAAACTCGGCGGTTCGCTAACATGAGAGCGATGTTAATTTTATTCAAAATATACAGGCTAGGCCAGACTCTGTAAACTTCACCAAGATTACAATAGAAATATGAACGTACTTCCAACTGTATTGAAGGTCAGGCTAGCAACCATCACCAAGATTACAATAGAAATATGAACGTACTTC
>MUZC01002921.1:535698-547494 GCA_002072015.1 Radix auricularia
ATTTGATGAGTCATTGATGGTGATGTAGATTTGATGAGTCATTTATTTTTTGTGTGTCTACTTGTTCAAATATGTTTCCCGTGTTCCGGCCTGTTCCTATATGTGTCCCGTGTTCCGGCCTGTTCCAATATGTGTCCCGTGTTCCAATATGTGTTTCGTGTTCCGGCCTGTTCCAATATGTGTCCCGTGTTCCAATATGTGTTTCGTGTTCCGGCCTGTTCCAATATGTGTCCCGTGTTCAAATATGTGTCCCGTGTTGTTCCAATATGTGTCCCGTGTTCCAGCCTGTTCCAATATGTGTCCCGTGTTCCAGCCTGTTCCATCATATGTCCCGTGTTCCATGTCCCCTCGTGTTTCAACTTTTGTCCCCATGTTCCAAGATGTATCCCCCTGTTCCAAGATGTATCCCAGTGTTTCAATGTGTTCACGTGTTCCAAGATGTATCCCATTGTTTCAATTTGTCCCCGTGTTTCATAATGTGTCTCTTTGTTCAAACTTATGTGCCCACGTTCCAAGATGTGTCCCATGTTTCAATGTGTCCCGTGTTCCAAGATGTGTCCCAGTGTTTCAATGTGTCCCCGTGTTCCAAGATGTGTCCCATGTTTCAATGTGTTCCAAGATGTGTCCTAGTGTTTCAATGTGTCCCCGTGTTCCATAATGTGTCTCTTTGTTCAAACTTACGTGCCTATGTTTCAAGATATGTCCCCGTGTTCCAATATGTGTCTTACAGTAATAGTTTTCATTTTAATAAATGACAGGTTTCAAACCGTTCCCAATAAACAGTCGACGCACTTTCCTTTATGACGAGCTAACAAAGCAGTTTGCATTCAGTCGACCCGAATAAGGTCAATCGATGTCTTCTAGCAGGCAGCTCTACTATAACAATGAACACAATCGAGGGCTGCGATAGATTGCATTAGCTGATAGATTCATAAGGGTTTCACGGAAAGAAAAGAGCAAAATTATTACAGTTACAGGGCTCTAAGACCAGGTTAGTATCTACATATCAGGGTCAGATCAGTACCTATTAATCAAGGGCAGATCAGCTCAGTACCTTTACACCAAGGTCAGGTCAGTACTTTTATATAACAAAGGTCAGGTCGATACCTATATATCAAGGTCAGGTCAGTACCTATATATCAAGGTCAGGTCAGTACATATATATCAAGGTCAGGTCAGTACATACATACTAAGGTCAGGTCAGTACCTATATACCAAGATCAGGTCAATACCTATATATGAAGGTCAGGTCAGTATATATATATATATATATCAAGGTCAGGTCATTACCTATATATCAAGGTCAGGTCAGTACCGACATACTAGGGTCAGGTCAGTATCTATATATCAAGGTCAGGTCAGTACCGACATACTAGGGTCAGGTCAGTATCTATATATCAAGGTCAGGTCAATATCTATATATCAAGGTCAGGTCAGTACCTATATATGAAGGTAAGGTCAGTACCGACATACCAAGGTCAGGTCAGTACCTATATATCAAGGTCAGGTCAGTACCAATACACCAAGGTCAGGTCAGTACCGACATACCAAGGTCAGGTCAGTACATATATTTCAAGGTCAGATCAGTACCGACATACCAAGGTCAGGTCAGTACATTTATATCAAGGTCATATCAGTACCGACATACCAAGGTCAGGTCAGTACCTATATATCAATGTCAGGTCAGTACCAATACACCAATGTCAGGTCAGTACCGACATACCAAGGTCAGGTCAGTACATATATATCAAGGTCAGGTCAGTACCAACATACCAAGGTCAGGTCAGTACATATATATCAAGGTCAGATCAGTACCGACATACCAAGGTCAGGTCAGTACCGACATACCAAGGTCAGGTCAGTACCGACATACCCAGGTCAGGTCAGTGCCTATATATCAATATCAGGTCAGTACCTATATATCAAGGTCAGGTCAGTACCTATATATGAAGGTTAGGTCAGTACCGACATACCAAGGTCAGGTCAGTACCTATATATCAAGGTCAGGTCAGTACCTATATATCAAGGTCAGGTCAGTACCGACATACCAAGGTCAGGTCAGTACCTATATACCAAGGTCAGGTCAGTACTGACATACCAAGGTCAGGTCAGAACGGATGACCCAGTGGGGGGCAAGGGGTGCTTCCCCGGTAGCCCTATAGAATCTGTAATTTTCCCAACTTGTTTGTTTTAAGGCAGTTAAAGTAAGCAGATCCTCCTTGGTATGATTGTTCTCGTATTATGAACTTGGCCCAATGCTAAAAAAGGGCCACAGTGGCGGGGAAAGGGGGTCGCGGAAAATGTAAACAAATATTAAGCTAATGGCGAAATTTTAATCCGATCTCCATGCCATATTATTATAAGATACCTGTAGTTCTAGAAATATGTTTACTGTAAACTTCTCGAAATGTGTTTTCGGTAAAGTTTCTAGAAATGTTTTACTGTAAAGTTCTAAAATGTGCTTAATGTAAAGTTCTAAAATGTGCTTAATGTAAAGTTCTAAAATGTGCTTAATGTAAAGTTCTAAAATGTGTTTAATGTACATTTGTGTTTCAATAAAACAGTATTCATTATGAGCTTCACACATTTACCATTTTTAAAAAAAAATCTTCTTCAAAAAATTGGTGCTTGAGGGTTGGATGCCATTTGACCAATGACCCAGTTCCGATACTGTGGTCCACTTTTTTTAACCTGGAAAGGAAGGAGAAAGAGGGACAGTTTTGAGCAAATGTAAACAAAGAAATAGTTTTATAAGTGCACCCAGCACGTGGCACACAGTGTCGCACGGTGTTTACGGTACAGGCATAGATATTAACTTTTTTTTATCTTCTTAAAATAACAGGGATGTTTGGATTTTTAAAATTTAATCAGAGTTATTTAATTAGTTTATAATCATAAAAAGTATCTTAGTCACCTGCATGTTTTTGCTCTCGCATTGAACCGCCTTAGATTTAGAATTTAGATATTATGTGTTTTGTGTGTGTGTGTGTGTGTGTGAGGGAGAGAGAGAGAAAGAGAGAGAGTCTTATCTTATCTTAGATAGACAGACGCTCCTTCTATACAGAAGATAATTGCGTTCACAGACTACGGCTATGAGGGTTCCACGCATTACCCAGCCGCCTAACTAGTGTTAGGTACACATTCGGAGCTGGGTGGACTCAGGGACACCCTAAGCCCCGGGAACAAGCGCTAGTCGAGCGCGCTGCCACTCGACCACTGTGCCCCTAGAGTACTAGAGATGACCCATTAAAACTAAAGGGATGGAATGGACTGAGCGCCCCATAGAGTACTAGAGATAACCCATTAAAACTGAAGGGATGGAATGGACTGAGCGCCCCTTAGAGTACTAGAGATAACCCATTAAAACTAAAGGGATGGAATGGACTGAGCGCCCCATAGAGTACTAGAGATGACCCATTAAAACTGAAGGGATGGAATGGACTGAGCGCCCCATAGAGTACTAGAGATAACCCATTAAAACTAAAGGGATGGAATGGTCTGAGCGCCCCATAGAGTACTAGAGATAACCCATTAAAACTGAAGGGATGGAATGGACTGAGCGCCCCATAGAGTACTAGAGATAACCCATTAAAACTGAAGGGATGGAATGGACTGAGCGCCCCATACAGCAAACTGACTTGAAAAAAAAAAAACAAAAAAACCTTGATAAGAATCCGAATTAGCGCTAACCTCGCTTCGCTTTGGTACGCCATTACACATTGTTTTATTTTTTTCAAACGCAATATCCGTTGGGAAAAGTTGCGTATATATATATATTAAATGTCTGTGCTGTCTGTTCAGCAGAAAAAAAAAAGGCAGACTGTGCTGGGCATGACACTTATAAAGAATGTCAAATGATAGAGGAGTAAAAAGGGTACACCACCAAAACCCAGAGGAAAACGTCTCAAGGCAAGACCTAGGCTTCGATGGATGGGTGACGTACCTTGTTTACCTTGGCAGCGTGGTAGATAAACAAGGTGGTACAGATGCTGATCTCAAACTAAGGATCGAAAAAGCAAGAGCAGCCTTCCATGAGCTATCACACTGGGTGACACCATGAGCTACCACACTGGGTGACACCATGAGCTACCACACGGGGTGACACCATGAGCTACCACACGGGGTGACACCATGACCTACCACACGGGGTGACACCATGAGCTACCACACTGGGTGACACCATGAGCTACCACACTGAGTGACACCATGAGCTACCACACTGGGTGACACTATGAGCTACCACACTGGGTGACACCTACCCCTGTGACGCCTCTGATCGACGGACTCCTTATTCTATTTATGAAGGGCCTCCGAATAGTGCTCTGATCTATGGCGAATTAAGCGGGGGGGGGGGGCTGAATGGGCTATAGCCAGTGGCGGCGTTAGGCAAGTGCCAGAGTATTAGTAAAGTTCGCTAAGCACCAGTATGCTATGGTATTTAAAAATATGAAATATCTTGATTAATGTGTAATTTTAATACAGCGTGTCACCTTTTTATTAAAAGTTGTAACCGTGTAATGCTTTCAAATACGTCTAGAGCTACGCTACGGAATTTGACCTTCAAAAAGGATTACAAGAGTGCCTCTTTCGTTTCTTTACAATCGTTTCCAGCATACGTTCTACCATCCACTCTTTGGTTCTACATGTATAGGCTATTAACCAGGACGAGACATGTTCAGGACCGAAACGCGGGGCCTACCTAAGCGCGGGGCCTGGGGCTGTCGCCCCAGTTGCCACCCCCAAACGCCGATCCTGGCTATAGCCAGGGGCCCCCGATGGTTTGGGGGTCCCCAAACTTTTTATATTTTATAATAAAAGTGTACAAATGTTGGCACGAACCCTTGAAAATATAATAAATTAAATACATTTATAAATCTTATCTATTAAACTGATAGCTATTCAGACCTGGTAGTCTTAATAATCGAAAAACTTGATTTGATTTGCTCACTAAGAGAACATATTATAAAATATTGTTTATATTTTTAAAGTTTTCCAATTTTGATAAACTCCGCTGGCCGTGTCGTAGAGTGTAGGCTCGTGTTGCGAGTGGTGTGAGGATCGATTCCCAGTGGAGGAATGATTTTTTTTTAAAAATTTCTTATCACACTCAATTGTAATATATATACCGGCGAACACTTCAAACAGTTAATTCTTTGTTTTTTTTTTGGTTTTTTTTTTGTTTTTTTTTCATTTTTAATTTTTATTTACAGTCCTATATTAGCTGCTAGCAAGCTAGCAATCATTTTATTTTAAGGGACGCTGGCTGGATAGGGCCCCCGTTTGATTGCAGCCCGGGGCCCCGTGCAGTCTTAATCCGCCCCTGGCTCTGATCATTATGTTTCCAGTAAGAATTTGAGTTTTTGTAAATTCGACCATGAAGCCATAAGATAAGGGCTTCTTATCTGAGTCTGAGTATTACATTCAGGATACTTAGCAAGGAAAATATTTATTTTGTTGATATATTACCTTATGGTATCTTACATAAGATTTTTTCTGTTTGTTAGTCAAGCCTAATCACTTCCCTAACAAAACTGATATCTGTTGATTCAATCTAGGTCGAAGTTAAGTCATACAAGACAGGCGTTCCACAAATTGTTAGCTATGGTACTTGACATTTTTATTAATAGACATTCCGCTATAAATAGCTGACGGCGCGGCATTGAAATACTTTCACCGCCTTTGTGTATTTATAGGCGTGTCTGAGATACCGGCTTTTAGTGGTGTGATAGATCTATGATCGGGACTTGGTGGTGTGTCCCGGAGGTGTCGTAGTTACCATAATGGTGTCATGTTGGCCTTGATGGTGTGTCCCGGTGGTGTATTGTCCATACCGGTGTCATGTTGGCCTTGATGGTGTGTCCCGGTGGGGTATTGTCCATACTGGTGTCATGTTGGCCTTGATGGTGTGTCCCGGTGGTGTATTGTCCATACCGGTGTCATGTTGGCCTTGATGGTGTGTCCCGGTGGTGTATTGTTCATAATGGTGTCATGTAGGCCTTGATGGTGTGTCCCGGTGGTGTATTGTCCATACTGGTGTCATGTAGGCCTTGGTGGTGTGTCCCGGTGGTGTATTGTCCATACTGGTGTCATGTAGGCCTTGATGGTGTGTCCCGGTGGTGTATTGTCCATACTGGTGTCATGTTGGCCTTGATGGTGTGTCCCGGTGGTGTATTGTCCATACTGGTGTCATGTAGGCCTTGGTGGTGTGTCCCGGTGGTGTATTGTCCATACTGGTGTCATGTTGGCCTTGATGGTGTGTCCCGGTGGGGTATTGTCCATACTGGTGTCATGTTGGCCTTGATGGTGTTCCCGGGGGTGTATTGTCCATACTGGTGTCATGTTGGCCTTGATGGTGTGTCCCTGTGGTGTCGTGGGTACCATATTGTCCATAATTGTTTCAGGCTCAATGTTTCTTCTAAAGTTCGTTGGTGCTTGTGCAAAGTTGCAAAGCATCCATTTTTTGGTGCAATATTTTACTCTATTTATTTTGCTGTGCTATAATTATAAATTGCTGCGCGGCGTCGGTCGTTACGTATGCGACCACACAGCTTAAAGGGAACATGGTGTGTCGTAGAAGACTGCATACTGGTGTTTTGTTGTGTCTTGTACGATTTAAAAAAAGTGATTCTATAAACACTGTAATTAAATAGTTAACCCGTAATTTGTTAGTTCGATATGACTATCAAACGGAAATACTTTATTGTTGCATTTGAATATATCCAATAAATTCAGTTTTGCCTCTCGTCACCCGTTCTCAAAATGTGTAGACATTTCACTCTAATTGGGTAAGCATCAGTATTTTATTGGTTAACTAAACCTTATTCATTGTCAAGGAGCGCTGCAAATTAACACTACATTAGAAAAAAGTTCTAAGAATAGTAATCAGTAGCGACACTTATATAGTTAAGGCCCACACACCCATTTAGTTGAGGCCCACACACCCATATAGTTGAGGCCCACACACCCATATAGTTTAGGCCCACACACCCATATAGTTTAGGCTCACACACCCATATAGTTGAGGCTCACACACCCATATAGTTGAGGCTCACACACCCATATAGTTGAGGCCCACACACACATATAGTTGAGGCTCACACACCCATATAGTTTAGGCCCACACACCCATATAGTTGAGGCTCACACACCCATATAGTTGAGGCTCACACACCCATATAGTTGAGGCCCACACTGCCATATAGTTAAGGCTCACACACCCATATAGTTTAGGCCCACACACCCATATAGTTGAGGCTCACAGACCCATAAAGTTGAGGCCCACACACCCATATAGTTGTGGCTCACATACCCATATAGTTGAGGCCCACACACCCATATAGTTGAGGCCCACATACCCATTTAGTTGAGGCTCACACACCCATTTAGTTGAGGCTCACACACCCATATAGTTGAGGCTCAAACAACCATATAGTTGAGGCTCACACACCCATATAGTTGAGGCCCACATACCCATATAGTTGAGGCCCACACACCCATATAGTTGAGGCTCACACACCCATTTAGTTGTGGCTCACACACCCATATAGTTTAGGCCCACACACCCATATAGTTGAGGCCCACACACCCATATAGTTTAGGCCCACACACCCATATAGTTTAGGCCCACACACCCATATAGTTTAGGCTCACACACCCATATAGTTGAGGACCACACACCCATATAGTTGAGGCCCACACACCCATATAGTTGATGCTCACACACCCATATAGTTGAGGCTCACACACCCATATAGTTGAGGCTCACACACCCATATAGTTTAGGCCCATACACCCATATAGTTTAGGCCCACACACCCATGTAGTTTAGGCCCACACACCCATATAGTTGAGGCCCACACACCCATATAGTTGAGGCTCACACACCCATATAGTTGAGGCCCACACACCCATATAGTCATATAGTTGAGGCTCACATACCCATATAGTTGAGGCCCACACACCCATATAGTTAAGGCTCACACACCCATATAGTTAAGGCTCACACACCCATATAGTTGAGGCCCACACACCCATATAGTTGAGGCTCACACACCCATATCCGTATTTCGGAAAGGATGTTTGTAGGCGGGGGGGGGGGGATGATGAGCTAATCAGGTGTTCCTCCACAATACTGGGATCGTTGAGGCAGTGCTGGGTGTTACGACGTGATCAGCACTAACAATAAAATTGGTTAAAATGTTGAAAGGTCACTTACTCATTTAATATGTATGGTTTGTGTTTACAGTCACGTGATTCCATGACGTGGTCTCACGTGACTGTAAATTCAAACCATACTATTATACGAGCAAGTGAACTTTCAAATTTTTGCCTCATTGTTGACTCATAGCAAGCTTCAGTTTTCAACCAGCAAAAAGTCATGATCAATAAAATAAATAAATAAAAAGTAAAGCGACCCAATAACATTTCTAACAAAGATGAAACATGTTTATTGTAAAATATTATATGTTTACTGGGAGAACGTGTTCCTTGATTGTTTTTAATTTGAGATCTTGAGTTTGTGTGGTGAAAAGTAGTGGGGGGGGGGGGTTTGAAATAGGTAAAACTCGTTCAACGCAACACATGTCCGTGGTTGAAATTGAAACGTCTGCTCGCCTAAGTATTTCCTGTTTCATCATCATATTTTATGACGACTCGGCGCGAATTTACGAGCACTCGTCGCGTACTCGCGCTGAGCGAGATCACACTGCTCCCCGCCCCATTTCTTCGGTTCACGATAACCGTGGAGAAGCAAGATGACCCCCGTCCCTGTCAATGACCGAGCTGACCCCATTCGCTGTGGAGCCCGGATGTGAATCTTCAGGCTGCAGCTCGTGTCCTCTCAATCCCGAGTTGTCCATTGTAATATTATATACCAAATGGCAAGACTACAGACTACAGTCGTTTCTTAAAGAAATTCTTTCGGATTACCCATAAAGTTGGATTTATTGATAAATAAAGTATATATATAAATATTTCTCTCCGTTTTTTTTTTCTGTGGGTGGATTGTATTAATTCCTTCTCCTCATTGAAAAATAAAAAGCTGAGAAATTTGTGTATATTAATATTACATGAGATATACTTAACCTCAATCAGTTTGTTGTAATAATGACAGCACTTGTCAGAAAGTTTTGATTTTCTGTTTAATCGTGTTTTTGTTTTTTTAAATTAAATCCCAGATCTTTGTGTCTCATTAACCGAATTGTTTTATCGCAGTCCAAACCATGTGCACAAAAAATATTATTATCTTAAAACTTTTTTTCCCCAAGTCAGAAACATGGAAATTAGAATGGAAACAATGTCCCGCAAAAAGTCCACAAAAAACACGATAATTAGCTTCTTGTTTCTTTTGTATACAATTCAGGAAGAAAATTTGCTTGGAATGCTAATCTGGTATTTCTAAGAAATGTTGCATTACTGTTTAACCCCGGGGGGGGGGGATAAGCTCCTGACGGTTGGGTTGGGTTGGGGGGATAAGGTCGGCTTTGGGTGCACGGCCACTGTGCAGTTGTAATGATCTGCTTCCGGGGGGACGTCGCGCTGTGTTGTGGGCTTAGAGTTTGAATGACACTACTTCCGGCGGGGAGCTTCAAGGTAAAATAAACGTTTGGAACTACTTCCGGCTAAACGAACGGGGTTTCTAAAAAAGAAAAACCTCCGGGTCACAAAAGATGCCACCTGCTTCATGAATGAAACAAACTAACAGACAAGTGTTTCATAACCTATTTCAATATATTGATGATTGATAAGTGGATTTGAAATTCTATATGGTTTGAAGTGACCATCAATTTTTACGATGAGATATGCACATGTTCGCACCTAGATTTTTTTAATTAAATACTTTTAAATAGTCTGTTAACAATAGTGCATTAACTGGTCTCACGCGTATGACAAATTGAATATATGTAATTCAAGTGTCTGGTTTTATTGAAAAGAATATCATGTTACAATTATTTTGGCAAGGATTGCACTACGTGATTGTGTCCAATTTTTTCATGTCCCCCCCCCCCACCACTAGTGTTCTTTCCCCTGTGTTACTGGTCCTCTCCCAACTCTGCCAAACTGACCAGATGTTTGTGTTCTAAGATTTACACACCTTTGTTTTCAGTTTAATGTTTTCTCCGTTGCTGTATGGACCTTTTTTTCTTTCTTGTGCACAAAAGCAAATTGGCGGTTTAAAAACGACCCATGATTTATGCTGTGAGAGACACATGCTAGTTTTAGATCACGTGACACGAATTACGCCTGCCAAAACCATCTTGCCATAACTTAGTGTCTAATTTTGTAGTTAATTAACCTGTATTTCGACAGCAGCGGGTGTTTAACATTGCACCCTCAATAAATAGTCCTCACATGCAGCTTGCAGCGGACATCAAAAGATCGCACTGTTTTCATCACAAGTCTGCACCGTGCACCTCCGCATACGTTGAGAGGTGTCATTGTCTCAGGAATTCCCGCAATCTGCCTTGGTGAGCACTGATTGGGTTAGGTGGTAGGAACATTTGTGTCAGTGTCTGTCTTAAATGAGCTCATTATGTGGCTGCTTGGCTTGTATAAAATGAGGCAACGTGTGTTAATGAGATCTGCGGGCTAAAGAGACAATGCCGGTCTTGGGGCCATTTAAATAACGCATTCCGTTTTCAGAATTTTCAAATTTGCAGCCCATTTTTTTTTATTTACCGGACAAACTCTCGGAAAGGGAAACAACTTATGTCGATGTTTCGAGCCCTCGCTGAAGCCCGGGGGGAAATCAATGACCCAACGGCCAGGTCAATAGAGGGAGAGGGGAAGGCTTAGTCCATCTGTGGGGGAGGTGTCATGGGAGGTCATTGACCTGCACGCCGCATTGCCTTTGTCTTCCCACATGCACATGATGATCTTTAAGTTAAACTGTAAGAGTATGACCTCACAGTGAAACTGTAAGAGTATGACCTCATAGTCAAACTGTAAGAGTATGACCTCACAGTCAAACTGTAAGAGTATGACCTGAAAGTCAAACTGTAAGAGTATGACCTGAAAGTCAAACTGTAAGAGTATGACGTGAAAGTCAAACTGTAAGAGTATGACGTGAAAGTCAAACTGTAAGAGTATGACCTCACAGTCAAACTGTAAGAGTATGACCTCACAGTCAAACTGTAGGAGTATGACCTCACAGTCAAACTGTAAGAGTATGACCTCACAGTCAAACTGTAAGAGTATGACCTCATTTGCCTTTTTGTCCTGTACTCTCCCCCCCTGCATTAAAAACAATTTGTATCTAATAAAATAATTTTGAAAAATAGTAACAAAGTAGAGGGGAAAAATCACATACATGTAACAGAAAAAATGGCGTTTCATGTAGGCTAAATGAATTTAATTTTAACTGGCTGAAAGCGCAAGAAGTATGACTTTAACAAAGCACGGTGCTAGGCTCAATAGTATTCGTTCTCTTTCTCAATAAACACGGCGTCTATAAAGGGGTTACGGGGGTGAGAACAAGGGTTGGAAATAACGAAGTGCGCTAAATGATTATGGGGATTACAAGAGGGGGCTTGTATCCATGAAGTGCGCTAAATGATTATGGGGATTACAAGAGGGGGCTTGTATCCATGAAGTGCGCTAAATATTAATGGGGATTACAAGAGGGGCGTGTATCCATGAAGTGCGCTAAATGATTATGGGGATTACAAGAGGGGGCTTGTATCCATGAAGTGCGCTAAATATTAATGGGGATTACAAGAGGGGGCTTGTATCCAAGAAGTGCGCTAAATGATTATGGGGATTACAAGAGGGGGCTTGTATCCATGAAGTGCGCTAAAT
>MUZC01002921.1:549037-568129 GCA_002072015.1 Radix auricularia
CGTGGGCGTGTGCTCCACCAACAGGGTAACTAACACGTGGGCGTGTGCTCCACCAACAGGGTAACTAAGGTGTGGGCCTGTGCTCCACCAACAGGGTAACTAAGGCGTGGGCCTGTGCTCCACCAACAGGGTAACTAAGGTGTTAGCCCCAGCTGCACGGTAACTATGGACACTATGGCCTGTGCTCCATGTAGCGACGGTATGGCGATCAAGTATTCTTAGAGCATACACTTACCAGTGGTCAAATATATTACAGAGACATTTCGATCGCGTCTATAGATAATGGAATTCGTGCAGGTGGATGACCTGTTATATAACGTCACGTGGGCTGAACATTTCTACAGGTGAAATATCTGTGGAATTATCTACCGATAATTGTGCATCTGTCTGCAGGTGGGTCCCTTGTGACATTTCGATCGCGTCTATAGATAATGGAATTCGTGCAGGTGGATGACCTGTTATATAACGTCACGTGGGCTGAACATTTCTACAGGTGAAATATCTGTGGAATTATCTACCGATAATTGTGCATCTGTCTGCAGGTGGGTCCCTTGTGTGTCGGCCTGCAGGTGGGTTACCTGTGTGTCAGCCTGCAGGTGGGTTACCTGTGTGTCAGCCTGCAGGTGGGTTACCTGTGTGTCAGCCTGCATGTGTGTTACCTGTGTGTCAGCATGCAGGTGGGTCCCTTGTGTGTCAGCCTGCAGGTGGGTTACCTGTGTGTCAGCCTGCAGGTGGGTTACCTGTGTGTCAGCCTGCAGAAGGCTTACTTGTGTAATTGCGTTCATGTCGTTAAACCCATTACTGGCTACGGAGGAGGGGTGGGGTTACATGCTAACAGCCCTCAGTTGCGTTGCCCATTAATTAAGCAGGTGGCTTGTAGTTGTAATTCGCTTGCATTTGCATTAAACATGATTTTGAAATACCTTGTGGCATTATATTTGAATATGTGTATTACGAGTTACGAGTAGACTTTTTTTTTTAGTCTCCGAAAGGCTCTGGTCAGTTCGAAAAGGTCTTGTCTTCTGTGCACCAATTAGCCCTACAACCTTACCAGTCGAGCGCCCCCNCAGTTCTTTTTTTCTCCCCCCCCTTCCCCCCCCCCCATCCCCCCCGGGGCCCCCCCCCCCCCCCCCCCCCCCCCGCATTGAATTCTTCCAGTTCCGATTCGTGACAGAAAAAAAAAAGAGACTAGAAAACGAGCAGACGTCAAATGAAGAAGATTAGGACAGACGGGCTAGAGCAGTGCTGGCGGGTCGGAACAAAACGAGGCCAGCCGAGTCTCACCGAACGAGAGTCCCGGCCATGTACAGGTCTGAGTGTATCGACTGGGCGTGGTATCGGCTTATCGCAGTAGAGACGTCTGCGATGGTTGGTACCGTACCACAGGGTTACCTAAGTCGTACCTGTGGTGTTGGAGGTCACGGGCGGTTAGAGAAGTCTGGGCTGTAGGTTGGTCTTTTATAAATGGTTTTTACAAAGGAATGTTTCACGGTGAATGAACTGATTTTAGCTGGCAAGCACCTCCACGCACTTAGCCTGGTAAAATAGACACCTCCACGCCCTTAGACTGGTAAAATAGATACCTCCAGGCCCTTAGACTGGTAAAATAGACACCTCAAGGCCCTTAGACTGGTAAAATAGACACCTCCACGCACTTAGACTTTTAAAATAGACACCTTCACGCCCTTAGACTTTTAAAATAGACACCTCCACGCACTTAGACTTTTAAAATAGACACCTTCACGCCCTTAGACTTTTAAAATAGACACCTTCACGCCCTTAGACTTTTAAAATAGACACCTCCACGCCCTTAGACTTTTAAAATAGACACCTCCACGCCCTTAGACTTTTAAAATAGACACCCCCACGCCCTTAGACTTTTAAAATAGACACCTTCAGAGGCGTCACTAGGGTTGGTGTCACCCGGGGCGGTAGCTCTTGGTGTCACCCAGGGCGGTAGCTCATGGTGTCACCCCCTCATGATTTAACCCATAGAAATTCTCCGAGTTTTCCAGTGCCAAATAACGGGAATATATAGAATTTTACGGTCTGGTGTCACCCCCCTGATGGTGTCACCCGGGGCGGCCCGCCCCCTCCGCACCCCCCTAGCGACGCCACTGGACACCTTCACGCCCTTAGACTGGTATAATAGACACCTCCACGCCCTTAGACTGGTATAATAGACACCTCCAGACCTTTAGACTGGTATAATAGACACCTTCACGCCCTTAGACTGGTATAATAGACACCTCCAGGCCCTTAGACTGGTATAATAGACACCTCCAGACCTTTAGACTGGTATAATAGACACCTCCACGCCCTTAGACTGGTATAATAGACACCTCCACGCCCTTAGACTGGTATAATAGACACCTTCACGCCCTTAGACTGGTATAATAGACACCTCCACGCCCTTAGACTGGTATAATAGACACCTCCAGACCTTTAGACTGGTATAATAGACACCTTCACGCCCTTAGACTGGTATAATAGACACCTCCACGCCCTTAGACTGCTAAAAGAGGCGCCTGAAACTTTTTTAAACTTTTCAGTTATTGATGCATTGCACGGTGAGTCCGGTGAGGGATTTTCCACGTGCGATCACGTGGAGTTTTCTCTAGAGCTTTCATTGGGCGGTCATCTTAGAGCTTGACCAATAATCCCCGTCATGCAAGGGTATAAATCACTTCACACAACAGGTCCACCCACGGCAGAGGCAAAGGTGCAAACTGCTTTGACCCTGACAGAATGCCCCTTAACACCCGATTTTTTTAAAATGCTGATACTGTGCGCATAAAAAAAATCAGAAGGATCAGCGTGTATCCAGTTTCCTGTGGGCCTTGTATTTCAGCCGGCGTGACTGTTAAAATTTTGTCACTAATCCGATTCCCGTGGCAGGCGGCATCTTAAGGGCGAGGCTAAATGAAATACACGAGATGCTATATTTGGTAATATACTTTACTAGCTAGTAAGTCCTTTTTCTTTTCTTCTTGGTCTCAGTAATATGAGTGAACCGATATGCAAATAAGATGGTAGGACCATCATAGATTTATAATACCAATGTTCTAGCACTGCTCCATAACGTTGAGACTAGGTATAATACAGTAGACGCTTAGTCCTAGTTTCTAACCTTTTCCAGTATGAATTTCGCCGCCTTATCTCTAGCATTTGACCTACCTCAGAATCGATATCGAAAATAATCGCCTACTGCTTCAAAGACGCAGTCAGTAGCCAGTAATTAACTTGAGTTGTTGGTGAGAACGGGATTTAGACAGTTGACATGCCGCATTCAAAGATACGAACAACCATGCAGGACTCGAACCCACATGGCGACTGGGCCATGAACTGTACCCTGCTGACATCTGGACCAGATCTGAGCCCTGCTGACATCTGGACCAGAACTGAACCCTGCTGACATCTGGACCAGATCTGAACCCTGCTGACATCTGGACCAGAACTGAACCCTGCTGACATCTGGACCAGATCTGAACCCTGCTGACATCTGGACCAGATCTGAACCCTGCTGACAACAGAACTGCTGACCTGCAGCGGTTACCGATAAGTCAACCCGCATGCTGCTGCAGACAGCACTGGAAGTCTTGATGTTTGCATGTTTAGTGTTCCTCTTGTTTGTGTAATGCTCAGAGTTTTGCCGCTTAGCGCCATTTTGGTATCCTCCTTGCCTTTTAAGATTCATTCACTCCTTACTTTCTCCCTCCCGATTAACTCCGAACTCTTCCTCCCTTCTTTCCCTCCCAATTTTCACTCCCCCCTTCTTTCCCTCCCTACTTTTTCTCTCACTCCCACCTAACTCTCCACTCTCCCTCACCTCACCTCCTTACTTTCACTCAGCCTCCATGATGTACACTTCATGATATTGTTTCACCTCCACCACTTCCCATGGGAGACTACTCACTAGTAATGAAATAGTAAACCAGGAAGTCTTACATCTCAATAACTGGGTCACTAGGGTAACACCCAGCCCGCCCTCCCGCCTCACATCCATGTACCGACGGGTACAGAGTCCCGTATCCTAACGGCCGTGTTCAAGGTCACGTCTGGCACCTAGGCACAGGTCAGTGCTCGCCAGTCCTTGAACCCTCTGTAAGACTACGCGCATCCACCCACGTCACGAGTGTAGACGGCAGTGTGTGAGAATCCAGTTGTACGAGGGTATCACGAGTGTATGGGGCTAACATCCTTGGGAGGGCGACTACCATGGGAGACGTGTGTGGGGGGGGGCGAGGGGCGGGGAGAGGGAGTAGCAAAGTGGTTTACGTCCGTTGTGTAAAGTATTGTTAGTGTTACGGCAGTGTTACGGCTTCCGTGGGTGTTACAGTAGACATGTTGATGTGACAGTTTGTGGGACATCCGGATGTTATAGCTTGGTGGGATGTGGTTGTACTGTGTGGGATACAAGTGATTATTCAACACTATGAATACGGGCATTTCCTGTGTGTGATACATGTTTGTGTTGCACTGTGTGTGATACATGTGGGTGTTGCACTGTGTTTGTATGATACATGTGGGTGTTGTAATATGTATGATACATGTGGGTGCTTCAGTGTGTGTGATAAATGTGGGTGTTGCACTGTGTATGTATAATACATGTGGGTGTTGTAATGTGTATGATACATGTGGGTGTTGCACTGTGTATGTATAATACATGTGGGTGTTGTAATGTGTATGATACATGTGGGTGTTGCACTGTGTATGATACATGTGGGTGTTGCACTGTGTATGATACATGTAAATTTTGCACTGTGTATGATACATGTGGGTGTTTCACTGTGTATGATACATGTGGGTGCTTCAGTGTGTATGATACATGTGGGTGTTTCACTGTGTATGATACATGTAAATGTTGCACTGTGTATGATACATGTGGGTGTTTCAGTGTGTATGATACATGTGGGTGCTTCCATGTGTATGATATATGTGGGTGTTGCACTGTGTATGATACATGTGGGTGTTGCCTGTGTATGATACATGTGGATGTTTGCAGTTTGAATGTCTGTTTTGACAAGACTCTGCCAAGTATCAATCTACATGTTGTTGTTGTTTTTGAAACTATGTATGCGGTCGTCCCCAAACTTGCTCTGTGAAGTACAGTTTGGTTTTGGGGAGGGGCGGGAGTTGCCGACCTCTAACGTCTGGACTCATTGAAAATTGACGACCCTTTGTGCTCAAAGTTCTAAAGTCACATTTTTGTCAAACTCAAACTAAACAGCAGTGGCGTCACTAGGGGGGAGCCGCGGGGGGCGGGCCGCTCGGCTGACACCATCAGAGGGTGACATCCAAATGTAAAATTATGTATTTTCCTGTTATTTGGCACTGGGACAACTCGGAGGAGTTCTATGGGTTAAGTCGTGATGGGGTTAACACCATGAACTACTGCCCCGGGTGACACCAGCCCTAGTGACGCCTCTGCTTGACAGTTATCTTTTGACATCTCGTTTAGACCACTGTGATGAGTAAATTTGAAAAAAAAAACAGTTAAAAGTGACCAAATCCAAGTTTTTAACAGCTTTTAAAAAATTAAAATGCTGTCATGGAAGGGACAAAAAAATGTAAGTAAATTAAAAACTGATTATATTATATGAGATCGTATTTTAGATTTTTAAGTACAACACTTCAAGCATTAACCTCTTTAATCGTGGGTCTATCGTTCCAACGTCATTGTTGGTGTCGGGGAAAATGTTTTGATATCAACGAGGTTTAATGCTACGTGTCTCGGATTTAAAGCCGTCTCTATGTTTATATATCTATATATCAGTGATGTGGACCCTACGGCACGCGTGCCACAGTTGGCACAAAGAACCTCATCAGCCGGCATGCGACTAATATGTTACGTCATTAATCAAACCATCTGAGCCAAATCCCCATTTTCGGGTTTAATATCATTGGAGTGTTGGCAGACCCCAGCAAACATCAATATCTATGGGCAAGTGTGTTTGTTAGATGGTATATCAACACTCTAGGCACAGACCCCAGCACACATCTCTAGGCACAGACCCCAGCACACATCTCTAGGCACAGACCCTAGCACACATCTCTAGGCACAGACCCTAGCACACATCTCTAGGCACAGACCCCAGCACACATCTCTAGGCACAGACCCCAGCACACATCTCTAGGCACAGACCCCAGCACACATCAACATTTGTTGTGACATCTTCATGATGCGTTTAACTGTCTGTACGTAATGGAGTCCGGTCAATGATACCGAGGCTTTCTGACGATCTGGGGCAAAGTTTAAGTCCAAAACATCAAAATAAATAATGACCCCTGTAAGTTGTCGCGGGGGGGGGGGGGGGCCCCTTAAAATGGGGGACACAAAAAAAAAAAAAAAAAAAAAGAAAAAGAAAAAAAAAAAATTTAAAAAAAAAATAANTTAAAATGGTGACACAGAAAAAAAGAAAAGAAATAAGAAAAAGAACAAATAAATATTTAAAAAAAATAATAATAATAAGATTTAGACAAAAAATTACATTAAACAAATAACAGAGGCGTATTTGCCGCGTTAATTTTTAATGTTTTAATTAAAGGCAGTGTCAATATTTACAATTGACTTTGAAGACATCCATTTACACCACATAGATTTTTCTATGTATACAATAATTATGCGGTGTTGATTAATGGGTTAAATTGTGCACGGGCGTGACAATATTTGTTTTTATAGCAGAAATTAGTTTGGACTGATGAGTTGGTGTGGTCATAAGTCATTAACATTAATTACGGTCGACATTGTTTGTGTGTGTGTTGGGGGGGGGGGAGTTAATATGCCACAGTTTGGAGTGTTGTGTATCTAGTGACCTACATTTCATCACACAAACACCGCAGTACTCCATTATTATCATTCGTCTGAGAGGCATCGTGTTCCACAATCTTATCTTAGAGTCCCGGGTTCGAGTCCTAGCGGAGGCTGGGATTCACGCCCATGGGACCAGACTTATAGTACGTCACGCTATTTTCCCACCATTTTTAACTCCTCCCTTTGTCACAAACTGTCACAAATCTCGGACTCCCCCCCCCCCCCCTCTTTAAAGTACTTCACACTTACGAAAAAAATATATTTATATTAACAAAATATTTAAATTTCATGTAAAACACCGTGACGTCACGCATGGCCGAACCCGCCTTTCCCCTGTCCTAAAATGTCACACTTTCGTACCACCCCCTCGCCCCACTCTGGACCGTGACGTACTTTATGGACGGCCCCCAAACTTGAGGTTGTCCATGCTCTTGCATGACATGACATGGAGGAAATTCAACCAGCATTATGGTCGGGTAGTTCATGCTTCATTTAGTGGGGGTGGGGGTGGGGGGGTCAGATTGCCAAGACATTATGTGATTATTCAACTTTATATTTACTTTCCAACGTCTACATATTTCTTTTATTTCATCTCTCTCCTCCCATGTCAATTATATTATTTTCACTCTTGTCTCTTACCCCCCCCCCTTGTATTAATTCCTATCTCTCTGTTTAACACCAACATCTTTTAGTGTGGTGTCCTCTCTCCCCATCACTGTCTCTTCTTCCACTCCCCTGCATTGACACTCCCGTGAGTTGCACCTCCTCCCACTGTCTCGCCTCCTCCCACTGTCTCGCCTCCTCCCACTGTCTCGCCTCCTCCCACTGTCTCGCCTCCTCCCACTGTCTCGCCTCCTCCCACTGTCTCGCCTCCCCCCACTGTCTCGCCTCCTCCCACTGTCTCGCCTCCTCCCACTGTCTCACCTCCTCCCATTGTCTCGCCTCCTCCCACTGTCTCACCTCCTCCCACTGTCTCGCCTCCTCTCTCTGTATCTCCTCTTCACCTGTTTCACCCCCGCCCCTAATTATCGCCTCCTCCGGCCCTCAGTTCTGTTCTTTCCTCTCTATGTGTAATCTCCTCTCTTTCAGTGTGTCTCTTTGTCCATTCTGGTGATAGTTTCATCTACTATCTATTTCTCACTCATTCCCCATGTGTGTTTTCCTCCGTCCCTTAGAGTACATCTATCACTGATCCCTATCCATAAGTTTGTTTTTGTTTGCTCCATGTTTGATTCCTCTACTTCCTCATCTATAATCTTGTGTCCCTCCATATGTCTTGTTATTGCCCTCCTCTAAATTTCTCCACATCAGCAGTTTTCTACCACACTATTCTCTCTCTCTCTCCCCCTCTGTCTCTCTCTCTCTCTCCCCTCTGTCTCTCTCTCCCTCTCCCCTCTCTCTTTCTCTCTCTCCCTCCCTCTCTCTCCCTCTCTTTCCCTCTCTCTCTCTCCCCTCTCTCTCTCTCAGCCGTCCCCACGCGGGTTATTCCGTGGCGCTGTGACGTCAGTTATCGATCGCGGTGAGCACGTTGTACGAGCGCCGCACGAGGTTCATTAGACTCGGTGACGGGGACGGGGTGGTGGGGAGGGGGGGGGGGGGGGGGGGGGGGGCAATCGACCTGCCCACTAACGTCACACGCCGCCTCTGACTGCCGTCAGCATATTTACGTAACTGTCGCCTCAACTGACAACAACAACAACAACAGATGTGACACAGCCGCCGCACAGTTGTCTTTAACCCCAAAATAAAGGTCAGCAGCAATACGTCCCGCCCCCCCCTCCCCAAAATGAAAGGCAAGTAAGTCGAGGCGGGGACGAGGGCCGATATTCTGTAGGACACGCGCGGTGCCTGGCCATGAGATAAAATATCACCTTGGTATTCTCTCGTGGCTCATACAACTAGTCCGTGTTTACGTTTTGTCTTAATTAATGACGATCGTGTGGTCTAAACCGGTGCTTACCAGTCCTGGACCTATCTACGCCTCAAAAATAAAAAAAAAATTTAAAAAAAAACGCGGGCCGTTTCAATGTCACGTATTTTATAGCAAACAAATTAACTGCTGATTTCACAATACATGTAGTGTAATACATGTAGTGTAATACATGTAGTGTAATACATGTAGTGTAATACATGTAGTGTAATACATGTAGTGTAATACATGTTGTGTAATACATGTAGTTTAATACATGTAATGTAATACATGTAGTGTAATACATTTAATCCAAGGTCGATACAAATTTTTCGACCAGAGACTTCGCCGCGTTTTTAGACCTTGACCCCCGGGTTCTCCTTTTAATGTTTGTTGTTTAGCTACGTTGCACAGTTGAAATTTAACTTTGATTTTCTGACCGTTGCAACTTGTACTCTCCGCTATAGTTCTTTGGTTCGTGTGCAAAAACAAAAGAAAAGAGGGAAAAAAAACACTAATGTGCAAAGTTGCGCAGCATCCATTAATTGTGCAATATTTCACAATGTTTGCTGCGCGTTAATTCTTTACTGCTGCGCGGCGTCGGTCAGATATCTGGGCGGTCGTGCAGCTTAAAGTTAACGGGAACGTTGCTTGCAACTTAGGGACCCTTAAATATCAGAGCGCCCAAACCCCTGCTAAGACACGAAAGGGGGTGTGTGTGCGCTCACCGTCACGTGATATGAAACTCGCCCATCCCGCCCCCCCTTCGCCAACTCCCCAGCCCGCTTTCCCCCCTGCCCACCAGTGATAGCGATATCAGCCCACACCAAAATGTCAATAGCCTTGAGTAAGGCAACAACAAGGTACCTGCATATTTGTATCCAGGCGATTGGTTTAATAACCTCCGGTGAGATCTTTCACAGAGCTTCACCGCGTCGTCCCAGTCTGTACTCTTATAATTCTATTTTAAGTCGATAGCTATTAAGGCTTATATCGTCAGTGACCTTCGGCACGTGCATGCCAGGGTCAGGGCCGGGTCAGCGTTTACAGGTAAAAGGACTCAAAAACAGAAACAGCCTTCCAAAAGACATGACCTATTCAGTGTCACGTCGGGCACAGCTGCCTTAGCAAGGTGCCCATAACTCAGGTGCCCTAAAATGATTGTCTCGCGTACCTCTAACCAGTTGCCCCACCCTAATCTGTCTTGTTCCCAGTTGCCCCACCCTAATCTTTAGCGTGCCCAGTTGCCCCACCCTAATCTGTAGTGTGCCCAGTTGCCTCACCCTGATCTGTAGCGTGCCCAGTTGCCCCACCCTAATCTGTAGCGTGCCCAGTTGCCCCACCCTAATCTGTAGCGTGCCCAGTTGCCCCACCCTAATCTGTAGCGTGCCCCGTTGCCCCACCCTAATCGGTAGCGTGCCCAGTTGCCCCACCCTAATCTGTAGCGTGCCCAGTTGCCCCACGTCCTTTACGTTTTGTCCAGCTCACCCGTGCTTAGACACTGGCATCAACACTGAACATTTGAAATATGTTCATAATGACATGAACAAAACCGTGCAGTTTTTTTTACCTGACCCCCTCCCCTCCACACACACACACTCCTTGTCTTTCCTCACCTCAGGAGGCATGAGAGGAAGAGTGCGGTCTAATCATCAAAACCATAGGCTACTACATGGCTACACATGGCTACTACATGACTACACATCAAGAACAACTATCTAGGCGTGACGTCGCATAGAGAGCATCACCAAGAACAACAACCACGGCGTGACGTCACATTGTACCTCCACAGACGTTCAACAAAACACGATAATAACTTCTTCGCTTGGTTCCCGTCCCTCCCAGGGTGCCGAATCCCCTTCAAGTCCTCGAATAGTTGAATTCCGTCACGCGATCTAAATATAATCTGATATTCAAACACCATCCGATGTTCACAAGGCTAACGGAGCAGAGTGTCTAAACAAATAATTCCATCTTCAAATCATTGGTTGAGTTTCAGAAATATCCAAGTCATTAATTTTCCGTCTAACGAGTTGCCGTATTAGGCCTTGACTTGGGATAGAAATACACCGTCATTATCGTCGGCGACGTCCCCCGTCTTGCTATAATTAGACCTCACACAACAGAGTGGATAGCGTCACGGCGTGACGTCACACCGCGCCGGGAATACTCGGTGGAGCCCGTCTGTGACGTGTGGTCGAACGCCGCGTCATTCGGTCGTAGCGGCGCGAGTCCAGGATGGAAACGTTTAAATGCCGGACAAACCTTTTGGGGATGACGGCCATCGTCGTGGATTACATGGAATGATCAGCTTGATAAAATCATATACAGTATGTTTATCATTGGTGGTGAGGACAGTAAGGACTGGGTTAAATGGAATGATCAGCTTGATAAAATCATATGCAGTATGTTAATTATTGGTGGTGAGGACAGTAAGGACTGGGTTAAATGGAATGATCAGCTTGATAAAATCATATGCAGTATGTTAATTATTGGTGGCAAGAACTAACAAGTTTTGATCAATAACTCACTTGGGGAGATCCCTACATTCACATCTACAGGGAAATTAGGGGTCGGCGAACAGGGGTAAATTACCCCATTTGGGGTAACAGGGAACTCTTAGGGGTAATGGGGAGTCATATAAAGCCTATAAAATCCACTAAAATCTGCTCCTTTGGGGTAATGACAACATACAATTGTATATAATATTGGGGTAATGACAACATACAATTGTATATAATATTGGGGTAATGACAACATACAATTGTTTATAATATTGGGGTAACGGGCAAACAAGCTCGCCAACCCCTGAGTTAGATCTTTATATCACAGGTGAATACGGTGACACGTTAAAAAGACCTAATAGCAAGAAGTCACAAGTACATGATGTCGTTAAGTCAAGGGTGTCATGCCTCTTGTATTAATTGAGGACCGCCCCCCCCCGACCCCCTCCAACAACTCGTTGATGATTGCTACCAAACGTCACCACCCGCAATCAAACATTCGTGTTTTATAAGCCATTAACTTTGAATGATTGATTGAAGACATTGCATATGTTATTTTATTATATACAACTGATGCTACAACAGTTGTACATTTACAATCCCCCGCCCCGCCCCCTCCACCATTACTTACTTTGCTGCTTCCAACGGTCTCAAACCTAGATGAGAGATCTGTGTTGGTCAGTCAGACCTCTCTTACATTTTTTTTTATTTAAAAGAAAAAAAAACAGAACAGTAGCAGCTACCGTGTCCAACAAACGTGTCCCACTACCGTGTCCCACTTGTCTGGCGTTAAACAGCACCACCCTGAAATGGGACAGATATTTTTGTTTTAACAGGGACACCTGCTCGTATCTTAACCCGGCTGCGTCAGCTCCCCCACCTGGTTTCGCCAGCTACTACTTTGATGGCCGTGTCGTCTGCGACTCCAAAAAATCTGAAGCCGCCGCTACTTGAATGTCGCGCCCTCGAGAATTCTTGAACCAAGGGGCCAGCACTCGTGGTGAGATTGTCGGAGACTTGGCGGGCGGGGGCGACTGGGTTTACATAAACAAATCCCAGGGAGCTCGTTAGTTACGTCGTTGAAAAGCTTGGGCCCACCCCTCTCTGCTGGGTGCTTGTTAACTTTCCCCACACTTCGACACGGAGAAATTTTCAAACTCATCTTTTAACCGTTCGACATTTGATTGTTTGCATTGATGGCGACCTTACCTCGTGATGACGTTAATGACGTTAATGCACAAGCAAAGACGTTTCATTTTTAACACTATTTAAAGTAAAGTTAGCCTAATTATGCACCCCCCCTCCCTAAAATCGTAAGAAAGAAACGCCTATTCCTTCGAACCCTACCTGCACAACTTCAACGTCAACTTGGTGACAGACTTTCAACCAAATTTATACCAAGGATCTATTTAAAATTCCTGCTGTTTCAAGAGCCACCCCTTTTTTGAAGAGGATGCCCTCGAGTGTCCCTCGGGTGACACCGCTCGGTGGTATCAGATTTAACAGTCCATGTATTTTAGAGTTACCGTTATTGTTTTTACAGCTGGCCCAGAACGAGGGGAACAATTGGCTCACAAAAAAAAAAAAGAAAAGTATGCAGTGACGAGGTTACATTGACATGCTAGTGGATGCACCTGGACGATTATGGTGAGGGCGAGGGGAATAAATAAAGTTATAAGCATTCATTTGTGTACACGTCTGTGAAAGCTTCAACATTTATATCTCCACTGACCCCATAGTTAACGGTTTTATTGTGCCCGTTGCCACGACAATCTTTTTCTCCAAACAGGTATCATTGTCGCGATCAAGGTTTATTGCGGATTGTAAACGAGAAGTTCTTGATCTTTTAATTAAAATTTCAGTTCCCTGGCACATGCAGACATTTTGACGTCTTTGTATTTAATAACGTCTTTGTACTAATAACTTCATTGTATTTAATAACGTCTTTGTATTTAATAACGTCTTTGTATTTAATAACGTCTTTGTATTTAATAACGTATAACGTCTTTGTATTTAATAACGTCTTTGTATTTAATAACGTCTTTGTATTTAATAACGTCTTTGTGTTAATAACGTCTTTGTATTTAATAACGTCTTTGTATTTAATAACGTCTTTGTATTTAATAACGTCTTTGTATTAAATATTAATAAGTTATAAATAAAACTAGCCTGAAGGAGTTTCTTTATTATAGGTATAGGTAACATGGTAAACGGTGAGGGGCGCGAGGGGTGAGTTGCAAGAAGGTCGTAGGGTTACACAGTTTGAGAGTCACTGAGCTAAACTGTAACGACACTGTTACCGTATATAGTAGAGATAATACGCTCAGTGAGCTAAACTGTAACTACACTGTATCGTATATAGTAGAGATAATACGCTCAGTGAGCAATTTAGGTACAAATTTAACTGATATGTAGGGGTGTGCCGGAATCCGGTCCGGAATCCGGTTCCGCCGGATTTTGCACTACCCGGTGAAATTCGGTTCCGCCGAATTTACATGTATCCGGAACAACCGGAATCCGGAATATACCGGATTTCGGAATTTGCCAGATTTTGTGACTCACCGGATAATAATCTCAAATAAAAGTAATTCTCTTTCCCGAATTCCATACGATCACGATACATTAATCGATCGTTTCGAGCGTTGAGCTTGTTTAATATTCCGAACATACCAGAGGCTAGAGTCAGCACCGCTAATAGTGGCCAATCGGCCCAATCCCATACATGAGAGTGCGGGGATGAGTAATTATTATTCGTGACGTCATCTTAACCGCAATCACCAATGACGTTGTAACAGAAATAATAAGCAACTATACTGCCCAAGCGCCTGGCCGCCAGGCCGCCACCCTACCAAGCACGGCAGACGACCATCAAATTGTGTCAAGCAAGCAGGCCTGTGCTGACCTAGCCTATCTATGAATACTTTTAGGGACATTGCGCCATCTCTGATTGGCTGGTCGGTTACCACTTGGTTACCTAACGCTCTTTGGCGCGGCCCGCGGCGATCAGCTGTTACAAAATATTTCGCCACATTGAATGCTTGAAATTGAAGTGGAGTTTATACTAAGGTTGTTAAGACCGCTCGTTTTTTAGGACCGGCTAACAGTGATGGTTAATTGTCTTTTTTAATATTTTATTTTGAGGACCCGTAGTTCACCGGTCTAAATATGAGAACCGGTTCAATCGCTCGTTAAAGTTAGCGAGGCATTTTTCATTAGTTTCAAAAACCAACGCCTCGCCCCGTCCGTTGTGAGGTCATGTTTTACCTCTCTTGTGTGTGATGCCGGTCAGCTCAGTCAAATCGCGCTTTAAAATTAATAATAAAATTATAAAGCTACGGAGTAAACAATGATGATAAAATATAATTTATTTTTAAAAAACATTATTTTTCTATCGCCAACTCGCCAGAATAATTGAATTTTGCGGCGCACACGTTTCCCCTCCCCGTTTTTTCTGTTCAAATAAGGTTTGAGCCACACTCGCCGTACTATTAATGTGGTAATCAAATGCCTTTTACTAGCAGGAAAAGTGTCACTAAAAGACCGAACTCAAATTTGTGGGCCGATTAATCACCCGGTATCTTTGCTACGTCTTTCAAATACCTATCGTAATATAGGTACATGCACTTCACTAAGCGGCATGCGCCGATAAGTTTTTTGAATGCCTGAAACAGACTATAAACCGGTGATCAGAAAATGCCGATAGGTCACGGGGTCATATGCTTTTATAGCTTTCTTTGTCTTTATGAGACACATACTATAATGAATATAAACAGAAACAGCCAAAATCCGGAATCCGGAATAATCCGGATCCGTCGGATTTCGCATAAGAAAATCCGGAACCGGATCCGGTTGAAAAAAACGGATCCGGCACATCCCTACTGATATGGATGTACATTCAATGTACAGTTATTGTGAAGGTGGTGTATATTCAATGCACACTTATTGTGAAGGTGGTGTATATTCAATGCACACTTATTGTGAAGGTGGTGTATATTCAATGCACACTTATTGTGAAGGTGGTGTATATTCAATGCACACTTATTGTGAAGGTGGTGTATATTCAATGCACACTTATTGTGAAGGTGGTGTATATTCAATGCACACTTATTGTGAAGGTGGTGTATATTCAATGCACACTTATTGTGAAGGTGGTGTATATTCAATGCACACTTATTGTGAAGGTGGTGTATATTCAATGCACACTTATTGTGAAGGTGGTGTATATTCAATGCACACTTATTGTGAAGGTGGTGTATATTCAATGCACACTTATTGTGAAGGTGGTGTATATTCAATGCACACTTATTGTGAAGGTGGTGTATATTCNGAACACAAGACACCAACCAGGATGATGCATATTCAATGCACACTTATTGTGAAGGTGATGCATATTCAATGCACACTTATTGTGAAGGTGATGCATCTTCAATGCACACTTATTGTGAAGGTGGTGTATATTCAATGCACACTTATTGTGAAGGTGGTGTATATTCAATGCACACTTATTGTGGTGGTGTATATTCAATGCACACTTATTGTGAAGGTGGTGTATATTCAATGCACACTTATTGTGAAGGCGGTGTATATTCAATGCACACTTATTGTGAAGGTGATGCATATTCAATGCACACTTATTGTGAAGGTGGTGTATATTCAATGCACACTTATTATGAAGGTGGTGTATATTCAATGCACACTTATTGTGAAGGTGGTGTATATTCAATGCACACTTATTGTGAAGGTGGTGTATATTCAATGCATACTTATTGTGAAGGTGGTGTATATTCAATGCACACTTATTGTGAAGGTGGTGTATATTCAATGCACACTTATTGTGAAGGTGGTGTATATTCAATGCACACTTATTGTGAAGGTGGTGTATATTCACGACACAGTCTCTGTGGCATATTTACACCTAACACCCACCTACTATAAATCTGATGTTCACCCCCGAGACAATAAAACTATAATATTACAGCTTTGCAGTCACTCAATAGTTTTACACAACAGGGAAAACGACATTAAGAGCTTCTGGCATCAAGGTCAAGTCTGGTCGGGTCTGGTCAAACATGCAGGTGAAAATGTCCTTTATAATGCAAAGCTTTCCCGGGAATCAAAACATTGAGACTTTAACAGACAAGTTAGGACATGATAACAGACAAGTTAGGACATGATAACAGACAAGTTAGGACATGATGACAAACAAGTTAGGACATGATGACAGACAAGTTAGGACATGATGACAGACAAGTTAGAACATGATGACAGACAAGTTAGGACATGATAACAGACAAGTTAGGACATGATTACAGACAAGTTAGGACATGATGACAGGCAAGTTAGGACATGATGACAGACAAGTTAGGACATGATGACAGACAAGTTAGGACATGATGACAGACAAGTTAGGACATGATGACAGGCAAGTTGGGACATGATGACAGGCAAGTTAGGACATGATGACAGGCAAGTTAGGACATGACGACAGACAAGTTAGGACATGATGACAGACAAGTTAGGACATGATGACAGACAAGTTAGGACATGATGACAGACAAGTTAGGACATGATAACAGACAAGTTAGGACATGATAACAACTGTAAAAAGGATGGTCACTCAAGGGACGATTGTTGGAGGCTGAAGAAGAAAACTGACAAGCCCACTCATCCAACTACCTCACACAAGATAGCGGCGTGTACAAGCACCTACAGTCCTGTTAACAAATCTCCAAAGGCCAAGAAAGTCTGCTCTTCACCAGATTTTGATACAAACTTATCTAAAGTTTGTTCTGACTCAGCAATGAGTTTAACCAGGAACAGTAAGGCTAGTTCAACCGACTCCAGCAAAGTTTCATCTTCGACTGGCAGTTTTATGAACTATTCAAAGAGATCCTTGTGCTCCGAGAAGAGGTCTGCCTCCAGAGAGTGTCTTATTGAGGACTCGAGTGGAAGTTTTTACGACTCTACCAAGAGTTTTTACCCTTCTACCCTAGCCGAATGTTCTCAAGACTCAAGTGAGAGTTCTTTATCTACCAAGGTCCAATCTTCTACATCAGACCAAACTGATGTTAATCAAGATTTCAAGCCTTTTATATCGGAAGGATTTGTGTCACTACCTGGTGATACTTCAAGTCTACGGCCTATCAAGATCTTAAGAGATACAGGAGCTTCACAGTCTTTATTACTTGAGGGTGTACTTCCCTTGTCTAAAACTACTTCTACTGGAAGCAGCATCCTGTTGAGAGGCGTAGAATTAGGATTTATTGATGTGCAACTGCATCAGATAAATCTCCAGTCAGACTTAGTCTCCGGACCTGTGGTTGTGGGTGTCCGACCAACATTACCGTTAGAAGGCATCCATTTGTTGCTAGGCAACGACTTAGCTGGTGGGAAGGTGATCGCCGAACCCATCGTCACTCATGAGCCTCCTCTGACTGAAATTCAAGACGAGGATCCACACAAACATCCATCAAGTGATGTCACTAGCGCCATGAGTTCTAAGATATCTCGACGAGAGATTTCAAGTCCAATGAAAGCCAAGAAAGTCAACCCTGAAATAGATTTGGGAACGACATTCTTCAAGACCCTAAACGAAGAGGCAGCTGAACACAAGACACCAACCAGGATGAATATAAAGGAAGAAAAGAGAGTTGATCCACAAATTATAGAATTCGGAGAGGTTGCAGTTACTAAGGAAGAAACGGAAAAGTTGCCCACACGCTACACTAGGCTAAACGAGATGGCGTTGGAAAATCTAGAAGTAGCGAAACAAAATCACAAGATCTCAGCAGCACCTCTTAAACCAATTCCAACACTCAAAGAGTCGTGTAGTCCTGTCGTCAAAAATTACATTGGATCACTGCCTTCAAAGAAATTGGGTCAACATTATTTGCTGACCAGCGTGTGTTCTTCAACACATTTTCCAGCAGCTATGACTATAACTCCAAGGAGCGTTATGACTTTAAACATCAGGAAAGAATCGATGAAGTTCTTCACTTTGTTCGATTTACCCAAGGTGTACAACCAGGGAATCAAGTTAAAAACAAGACTGGGCACTGAACACTGCCTGTCAAGTGCATGTCATTCCGAGTCACTAGGACAGCTTGAAAGATTTCTTCAAACGCTGAAGAATATGCTGAGGACCCATTACCAAGAGCAAGAAAGGAATTGCGACAAAGGAATGGATGTGTCACTTGTAGAATCCAAGTATACAGCTCAAGACAGTCCTGTATCCTGCATCAAGCAACTGATGTTTGGCTATGCGTTATCTGGACCCCTAAAACTTATTAAATTAATGTTATTGTCACCTGTGTCACTTAGGAAGACTTTAAATTATGTGTATCAAAAATATTGGGCAAGCTAAACAAGCTATAATTTATAGATTTCATCAGTCATGATGACACACTTTTGTACTGCTATTTACTGCTATGGTTATTGTTTTCTTAATGATACACATTTTTTTAAAAGACAATGTCATAACATTTATCACATGCAGTGTCCACATATCAATTTTAATAGGTGATAATTTCTAAAATATTTAATATCCAATAACTTAAATTGTATAACAATATGATAGCTTATTGAATGAAAATTTTGTAGAATTTTTTTTGTGTTCTCTTTACATTGAAAAGAAAGCTGTTTATAATTAATGTACGTAGAAAAGTTTAAAAACTATGTCTTACATTAGATCTCTGTACCTGTTTGTAAAGACCCGAATGGGAAAAGAATTCAATTTTAAGAAATGTAAATTCTTTTTCTTTTAAGGGGGGAAGTGTTAGGTACTACCCGCCCCTTAACCGCTTGCTACGAATCCATGAATGGGTAGAGAGGTTACCAGGTGATTTATTACTGTGTCCCCTCCCCCC
>MUZC01002921.1:608969-621559 GCA_002072015.1 Radix auricularia
CCCCCCCCCCCCAAGTACTAACTAGCCGGAGCTTTCAAATGTCATCATTTTTATTTGCTTTTTACAGAGGGAGCTCACACATTTCTGTCGTGCGCTCAAACTACGCGTGACGTCATAATTAAGCCCGATCTTCCTACTTGTTCTCAGCCTTCCTACCCCCACTTGCCACTATATTTCAAAATCCCTCAAGACCATTCTTCCACACCCTCCCCGACAACACCTACTCCAATCGCCTCCAACACCCACACTTACATCCGTGTAATTGGTCCAATGACGTCAAACGTCTCTTCCAACACTCGACAAACGTTAAATGTCATAACGTTATTCATCGGCCCCTCCCCCTCCCTCCCCCTCCTCCCCTTCCCCGACATGTCTCGTCAAGAGACTTCAGTGAAAACATCCCAGAGATCTCAGTTATGATGCACTGTGGGTAAGTGACAGTGTCAAGTCTTCTCACTGATAGAGAATGACATTCTCAAGTGAATATCTTCATGAAAGTCTCTTGTGACCAATGTTCCCTTGAGCTGCGCGGCCGCGCAGACATCTAACTGACGCCGCACATCAGTTTTGAATTATCGTGCAGAAAATTTAGTAAAACTTTGCATAAAAAAATGGTTCCTGTGCACACAAATTTGTATTTTTTACTTTGCACACAAAATTGTATTTTTTACTTTGCACACAAGTCAGTGAATCTTCGAAAGAACATTTATTGTGACTATTATATATGCCACCAGTGACCATGTATGAAACCTGTGACCATGTATGACACCTGTAATCATGTATGACACCTGTGACCATGTATAACACCTGTGACCATGTATGACACCTGTAATCATGTATGACACCTGTGACCATGAATAACACCTGTGACCATGTATGACACCTGTATCCATGTATGACACCTGTGACCATGAATGACACCTGTAATCATGTATGACACCTGTGACCATGTATAACACCTGTGACCATGTATGACACCTGTGACCATGTATGACACATGTGACCATGTATGACACCTGTGACCATGTATGACACCTGTGACCATGTATGATAACTGTGACCATGTATGACACCCGTGACCATGTATGACACCTGTGACCATGTATGACACCTGTGACCATGTATAACACCTGTGACCATGTATGACACATGTGACCATGTATAACACCCGTGACCATGTATGACACCTGTGACCATGTATGATAACTGTTACCATGTATAACACCTGTGACCATGTATGACACCTGTGACCATGTATGACACCTGTGACCATGTATAACACCTGTGACCATGTATGACACCTGTGACCATGTATGACACCTGTGACCATGTATGACCCCTTTGACCATGTATAACACCTGTGACCATGTATGACACCTGTGACCATGTATAACACCTGTGACCATGTATAACACCTGTGACCATGTATGACACCTGTGACCATGTATGACACCTGTGACCATGTATGACCCCTTTAACCATGTATAACACCTGTGACCATGTATGACACCTGTGACCAAGTATAACACCTGTGACCATGTATAACACCTGTGACCATGTATGATAACTATGACCATGTATGACACCTGTGACCATGTATAACACCTGTGACCATGTATAACACATGTGACCATGTATAACACCTGTGACCATGTATGATAACTGTGACCATGTATAACACCTGTGACCATGTATGACACCTGTGACCATGTATGACACCTGTGACCATGTATGACACATGTGACCATGTCTGACACCTGTGACCATGTATGATAACTGTGATATGTATGACATCTGTGACCATGTGTATATCAGCACCTTCTAACAGTTGTAGTGATAATGCTGTCCGTGTTTGACACACAATCTGGTACCACTGACCACAATCTGGTACCACTGACCACAATCTGGTACCACTGACCACAATCTGGTACGACTGACCACAATCTGGTACCACTGACCACAATCTGGTACCACCGACCACAATCTGATTCCACTGACCACAATCTGTTATCACTGACCACAATCTTGTTATACCATTGACCACAATCTTGTGCCACTGACCACAATCTTCTTATACCATTGACCACAATCTGACACCACTGACCACAATCTTGTTATACCATTGACCACAATCTTGTACCACTGACCACAATCTGGTACCACTGATCACAATCTGGTACCACTGACCACAATCTGGTTCCACTGACCATAATCTTGTACCACTGACCACAATCTGGTACCACTGAACACAATCCTGTTATACCACTCACCACAATCTTGTTATACCATTGACCACAATCTTGTTATACCATTGACCACAATCTGGTACCACTGACTACAATTTTGTACCACTGACCACAATCTGGTACCACTGACAACAATCTGGTACCACTGACCACAATCTGGTACCACTGATCACAATCTGGTACCACTGACCACAATCTGGTACCACTGACCATAATCTTGTACCACTGATCACAATCTGGTACCACTGACCACAATCTTGTACCACTGATCACAATCTTGTACCACTGACCACAATCCTGTTATACCACTGACCACAATCTTGTTATACCATTGACCACAATCTTGTTATACCATTGACCACAATCTGGTACCACTGACCACAATTTTGTACCACTGACCACAATCTGGTACCACTGACAACAATCTGGTACCACTGACCACAACCTTGTTATACCATTGACCACAATCTGGTACCACTGACCACAATCTGGTACCACTGATCACAATCTGGTACCACTGACCACAATCTGGTACCACGGACCACAATCTGGTACCACTGACCACAATCTGGTACCACTGACCACAATCTGGTACCACTGACAATAATCTGGTACCACTGATCACAATCTGGTACCACTGACCACAATCTGGTACCACTGACAACAATCTGGTACCACTGATCACAATCTGGTACCACTGACCACAATCTGGTACCACTGACCACAATCTGGTACCACTGACCACAATCTGGTACCACTGACCACAATCTTGTACCACTGACCACAATCTGGTACCACTGACCACAATCTGGTACCACTGACCACAATCCTGTTATACCACTGACCACAATCATGTTATATCATTGACCACAATCTGGTACCACTGACCACAATCTGGTACCACTGACCACAATCTTGTTATACCATTGACCACAATCTTGTACCACTGACCACAATCTTGTACCACTGACCACAATCTGGTACCACTGACCACAATCTGGTACCACTGATCACAATCTGGTACCACTGACCACAATCTGGTACCACTGACCACAATATGGTACCACTGACCACAATCTGGTACCACTGACCACAATCTTGTATACTGATTGCGTCCTCTGAACATGGACAATCCAAACATTGACAAACCAAGGCCTCAGCTGTATGACTTATTTAAACCTTCGCGCACACTTCCTAGCTGAGACCCTCGACAGATGACTGATTGTGATTGTGATTGTAGATTCTACAAACAATGCTCGTTCATTGAAAATGTGTGACAACTTTCAAGTGCTTCTCCGATGTTTGGGTCCAGGGAACAACGTCATCCGGGGATTAATTGGAATAACTCTGATGTAACGGAAGTCCTGACTTTTGACAACGGAGAGTGACGCGCAGCTGGCGCTTAAAACTGTGACGTGGGGGACAGGTGTGTGTAGTTTGGTGAAAGGGGTGCGAGGGGGGTAAGGGAAAAGGGATACCATTCATACCCAATTTTTTTACTATTTTTGTACTATTTACACCGACAGTTTGGACTGGCCATACTCACCTCTGATAGTACCATTCACACCCGACAGTTTAGACTGGCCCATACTTACCTCTTATAGTACTATATTACACCGAATGTTTGGACTGGCCCATACTCACCCCTTATAGCACCATTCACACCCGACAGTTTGGACTGGCCTATACTTACCTCTTATAGCACCATTCACACCCGACAGTTTGGACTGGCCTATGCTCACCTCTTATAGTACTATATTACACCGAATGTTTGGACTGGCCCATACTCACCCCTTATAGTACTATATTACATCAAATGTTTGGACTGGCCTATACTCACCTCTTATAGCACCATTCACACCCGACAGTTTGGACTGGCCCATACTCACATGACGTAGTGGCTTTCACGCCGACAGTTTAGACCACACTCACACACCGACAGTTTAGACCACACTCACACACCGATAGTTTAGACCACGCTCACACACCGACAGTTTAGACCACACTCACACACCGATAGTTTAGACCAAACTCACACACCGACAGTTTAGACCACACTCACACACCGACAGTTTAGACCACACTCACACACCGACAGTTTAGACCACACTCACACACCGACAGTTTATTGTGTGAAATGTTTTCAAGTCATGACATACGACTGTAGTGGATGACCTGTTCCTAGAAACACTTGATTGTTGGCCACTTGACGCTGCTGCTCGGTGTCCTGGTCAATCGAGGCTGTGATGCTCTGACGTCAGCTATTGCCCGGCTATCTAAACGTGGTTAAGTTATCAAAACACGGCCCGGCTATCAAAACGAGGCCCGAATATGATAGTCGGGGCTCGTTTTTTTGATAGTCGGACTATCAAAAACGAGCCCCGGCTATAAAAACGAGGCCTGGCTATCAACACGAGACCCAGCTATCAAAACGAGACCCAGCTATCAAAACGAGACCCAGCTATCAAAACGAGACCCTGGTCATCAAAATGAGACCCGGCCATCAAAACGAGACCCTGGTCATCAAAATGAGACCCGGCCATCAAAATGAGACCCAGCCATCAAAACGAGTCACGGCTATCAAAACAAGCCCCGGCTATCAAGACGAGACCCGGCCATCAAAACGAGGCCCGGCCATCAAAACAAGACCCGGCCATCAAAACGAGGCCCGGCTAACACAACGAAGCGTGGGAATCGTCCTCTCTATATAGTGGTTACAACGTCTTATCTTGTTCACGTGGATAGAAAGAAACTGTTGTAAACGTTCTGTAGTACTGAACACACCCTGAGAAGAAAACTTCCCACGGCCTTAGTTCTCAAGCGTGCAAGATTTGTATTAGGAATGCAAGACTTTGTCCATATCTACGTCTGACATTATGACGGCCTTAACGTCATTGGTGTCCATATGACTGACATTATGACGGCTTTAACGTCATTGGTGTCCATATCAGCAGAGGCGTCACTATGGTTGGTGTCACCCGGGGCGGTAGCTCATGGTGTCACCCGGGGCGGTAGCTCATGGTGTCACCCCCTTATGATATAATCCATAGAACTTCTCAAAGTTTTCCAGTGCCAAATAACGGGAAAATATAGAATTTTACGGCCTGGTGTCACCCCCATGATGGTGTCACCCGGGGCGGCCCGCACCCCCCTAACGACGCCACTGCATATCAGTTTTATGAAGCGTTTCGTTTTTTCTATAACCGTTTTTCAAATATCTCATTCATCCCCCCCCCCCCGGCCTCCTCATCCACATGTTTTTACTACAATCAAGATACATAAGCTTGAATACTGACCACTCAGTACGACAACATCATAGCTTAATCCTGCAATGAGATGGCCGTTTCCCCACCAACGCAGTCACAGTAAAAAAAAAAAAAATCATCACCCTCCCCCCCCCTCAAACTCCCGACTCTTTCGCCCATCGCTGACGGAAGCTTTTGACGCCGAGCGGATGAGTCAACGGATTTATTTCATCTCTAACGGCTGAGTGCACCGCCCGATAGTGTGCAGACGTTCACGCAGTTGGTGAGTCGTCATCTCGCTGTAAGTGGTTGCACGTAAGTTGTTTGAGCTAATCGGGCGTCTCATTTGGACTTGGTGGTAGGCGTGTGGTGTGGGGGGGAGGGGGAAGCTGGGGATGAATATCTTTAGGACTTAATGATTCGGATACACCAAGTAAAAATAATTTCAAACATATTTTCTGTTTACAATATTACCTCGCTATTCGCGAAGGTTAAGTTCTTTACTTTAACCCAACCCCTCCCCCGCAAATGGTGAAAACAGATTTAAAACGCTTTCAATGTATGAGATCATATTATGTATGCTTCACGAACACTTTCTAAAGACACTCTTACTCATTACTACAGAAATAGTGTAGTAATATTTCATGTAGTTATGCATATTTCACTAATGTAGTAATATTAATTTAAACACATTTTAATCAAAAAGGAACGTAGGTACAGGAGAGCACTAACACCGTACATCAGTTACCCATACTGTATTACTGTACACTGTACAGTAACACCGTACATCAGTTACCCATACTGTATTACTGTACAGTAACATCGTACATTAGTTACCCATACTGTATTACTGTACAGTAACACCGTACATTAGTTACCCATACTGTATTACTGTACAGTAACACCGCACATCAGTTACCCATACTGTATTACTGTACACTAACACCGCATATCAGTTACCCGTACTGTATTACCGTGCCGTAAAGACATTTTCTATGCGCACGACACATGTATTGATAGAATTGATAGAAAACTTAAAGGTAAACGTAGACAGCTAAATACAGTATGCTCAGTTCAGGTAATAACAACACAGTACAATAACAGCACGATGCGATAGGATTAAAAGCCTAGCCCACGAATGAGGAACCGCGAATAGGTGAGGATACATGTACACCAATCTGCAAGAGTGACAATATCGATGTGACGACATTATTATCTTATCTTATATATTACGGACTCTCCTTCTGAAGAGAAGAATTTTGAGTCCTATGCATATCTATGGTTTGTATTTAGTACTGTATTCCCATTAGAGTTTTAAATGATGATAAAGTTTTGGCTTTCCTGGTTTCTTCAGGCAACCCATGCCACGCCCGAGTACCGGACGGGAAGAAAGAAAACCTTTAAACCCAGTGCTCGAAGCTGCATCAGTTTTTCCCCTCAACAAGATTTGATATCATTTTATGTAGAGACTAATGTGGTCGCACGGTGTTTCGCTCGGGAACATACAGAATATTAAATTTTGGTGTCACCCCTTGTGACCGTGTCACCCGATGGGGTCCGCACCTTCTGCGTCCCCCGCGTGACGCCTCTGGACTTTCTTATTGGACTTATATCAACGACTGAAATTCTATCCATGCGCTGCTGAAACGGATCCCTGTAAAGTTTTTAGAGTGAGGAGGCTTATCCCCCTTTATTAAATACTCCTGGCTTTCTCCCCCTTGACCAACTGCTTCCAAGAAAATGACAGACCTGATCTTTTCATTTTTTTAATCCACATGTTTGTTCTTTTTTGTTTCCGTATATTTTTTTCTTCAATCTCCGTTGCGACAAATCCTGGCCATTTTCTGAATGATGTCAGATAAGCTGGAACAATTGTCTAGCGAAGGGGGGGGGGGGTCTGTCCTTGATGCCTACGTGTGTCCCTGATTCCACCCAGTTCTGATGAGACCTGCCATCATTTGGGGTAAATTAATGCGCTGGGCATTGTTGGAGCACAATCATGACATAACCATGTCCTCTGAACGATGATTCACTTACCCTACTGGCAAATCAGGGCCGCCGCCAGGGGTGAATCTAGGAATTTATTCAGGGGCCCCAACGGGAGGGGGCGCCCCGTCAGACACGCTTGACTTTTTTTAATGCTGATGCTGTGAGCGTAGATATATATTTAGACAATTATTCAAGTGACATATAAGAAAAAAAAGTTAAAAAATTAGCTTAAATTACAGCGAAAATTGATGGGGAAAACTTTTTGGCACAATGAACGGTTCACTAGAGGTGTTCTTGGGAATTTCGTGTTTTGCGTCACAGTTTTCTAAAAATGATATATTTAAGTCATCAAATACGTCACTTATATTTTTTCCGTTGACTCTCACTTATTGCAGTATTTGTAAATTTCTTCACTTTTACGACCTGGTAAAGGGGCCGCGGTGGTCGAGTGGCAAGCGAGCTCGACTGTCGTTCCGATGGTCACGACGTCGAATCCGTGGGAAGCCAAGACTTGTTCCCGGGGCCTAGGGCGTCCCCGAGTTCCACCCAGCTCCAAATGGGCAAAAAGCGGCGGGGTAATGCGTGGAACCCTTAGCCGTGGCATGTGAACGTTGCATCACTTGCCAAACCCCCCCCCCCAAAAAAAAAACAACAAAAACAAAGGCCATGGAAGCAAATCAAGAAAATACAGCAGGCTGAAGTCGGAGACCATGGGCCAATTGGCGCAAAACTCGTGGCACGCAAAACTCAATATTCAATATTGAGAACGAAGAAGAAGACGACTTGGTAAGCTGTGAATGCTTCGTTCTAAACCAAACTTAAGACTATCGTATAGTTGATACTTTTATAGTTATATACTTTCTTAAATCTTTGCAGCAATCTTTATACTTTCTTTATTTCAACTTTACTATTTACTGAATATAAATGTCTTCAAATAAATAAATAAAACTCTAAATAATAAACAACTTAATTATCATTATATCATTAAATTGGCGTATTAAAATAAGTTAAGTGTAAATTATAATATTTATATATGTAATATATTACTTTATATATATTTGACAAAATATATAAAATTTATACTTAGCTAATAGCAACATAAAGGTTTCAAAATGATTATGAACAACAAGACCTTAATTTTGTATATTTTAGATAAATATTTTTGTAAAGAATTTAGTTATTTATAATGTTGTCGATAATAATGTGTTTGTATTCTGAAATTTTGATGCAATTATCTTTATTTTAAAAAAATATATTGACTAAAACGGGTAAAAAGTTTTAAAAATTGGGCATCATTTTTTCAGTAAAATATATCTATTATGGGGGGCGCGGTGGTCAAAGTGTTAGTGCGCTGCGGTACAAAAACAATTCTAAAATAAAAATAAAAATCGGTCACGGGTTCAAACCCCGGATCTGGCACCCCTACGGGTAGATGATGCTCGTTAAAACCTTGGCTTGAATACAAATCCTCCGCTGCCTTGCGGCTATACCTGCCTTGCGGGAAAGGCTAAGGGAGTAAACCCTGAAAGAAAATCAGGAATTGGAGCACCTACAGGCGGTCTATACATAAGACGCCAATGGCAGCCAAGCTGCATCGACGCAAGTTGACGTGGAGAGGGGGGATATGCTGTATGGGCAGCAGCTAATTCTCCATATTACCCGCCCAGGCTTGCATCACCTCTGGAGAGGACATAAGCCAATTGACGTAGAGCTAGGCGCCAGGGGCTGCTTCCGACGGTGGGAGAGACTACCAATGTCTCACTGGACAGCTACCGCCCGCCTCAAACTGGGCAGCCCCCAGTCAAATAGGTTCTATCCCGTCATGGCCTGCCTTCTCCACTGGGTGCGTGGAGATTAGAGTACCACTAAGCCCTGCACCAAGAAATACAAAAAAGAAAAAGAAGACCCCAGCTCTTCGAATCGCTAGCTGGAACGTGAGGACTATGTGTCCCGGCATCACTGATGATCTGCAGTCCATAAACGACACACGGAAGACAGGAATAATCGATAGAGAACTTAAAAGGCTAAAGATTGACATAGCATGCCTTCAGGAGACCAGGCTCCCAGACAACGGTTCACTCAAAGAGGCCAATTACACCTTCTTCTGGAAAGGCAGACCGAAAGACGAACCTAGACAGCATGGTGTGGGTTTCGCTGTTAAAAACACTCTTCTACCATCCATTGAACCACCGTCATCAGGCACGGAGAGGATCCTCACTCTAAGACTCAGAACAACTGCGGGCCCAGCAAACATTCTTAGTGTGTATGCCCCAACACTCTATTCAACTCCGGAAGAGAAGGACCAGTTCTATGGAGCGTTAGACCAGGCAATAGCCGGCATCCACAAAGACGAGGCAATCTATCTCCTAGGAGATTTCAATGCTAGAGTGGGGAGCGACCACGAAGCCTGGCCCACCTGCCTTGGACTATTTGGAAGAGGAAAGTTAAATGAAAATGGACAAAGGCTTCTGGAATTGTGCTGCTCACGAGGCTTGTGTGTGACCAACACTTTCTTCAAGTGCAAGGATATACATCAAGTATCTTGGAGACACCCTCGATCCCACCAATGGCACCAGCTGGACCTCATTATCACCAGGCGTGCACAACTAGCTAGCGTCCTACTCACTCGCAGCTATCACAGTGCCGACTGTGACACGGATCATTCCCTTGTCGCCAGCAAAGTACGAATAATGAGGAAAAACTCGTACCACACAAAGAAAAAGGGAAGTCCACGCATCAATACCTCCTGCATGAAAGACCCTGCGATAGCGCAGCTGTTCAAAGACAAGGTGAAGGAAAGTCTCTCAAAGATGTCCCCATGCGTCACCATTGACTCCAAATGGACGCAACTGAGAGACACAATCTATACATCCGCAATACAAGCCTTTGGCAAAAAATCTCACAAAAACACGGACTGGTTTGATGAACATTGGGACGAGATGAAACCCGTCACTGAAGCAAAAAGGAAAGCTCTTATGGCTTACAAGGAAAAGCCTACACCTGACAATTTGCATGCTTTAAAAACAGCTAAGTCACTTGCCCAAAAGGTTGCACGTAAATGTGTCAATACCTACTGGCTTAAGCTCTGTTCCAGTATACAATCAGCTGCAGACATGGGCAATGCAAAAGTCATGTACGAAAACATCAAAAAGGCAACGGGCCCCTTGACGTCAAAAGCTGCTCCCCTAAAGTCCAAAAATGGAGAAATTATTCAAGACCAGGCAGCACAGCTAAAACGGTGGGTTGAGCATTATCTGGAATTGTATTCAACAGTTACCACAGTCTCCAGCACCGCTCTAGATGACATCCCAGATATGCCACTCATGGAAGAACTTGATGTCGTGCCCACACAGGAAGAGCTGAGCAAAGCAATTGACAGTCTAGCTTGTGGAAAAGCGCCTGGGAATGATGGAATACCACCAGAGGTTCTAAAGAGTGGCAAGACAGCTTTACTCCAACCATTGCACGAGATTCTGTCCCTCTGCTGGGAACAGGGCTACATCCCCCAAGACCTAAAGGATGCAAATATAGTGACACTATATAAAAACAAAGGTGATAGGAGTGATTGCAATAATTATCGCGGCATTTCACTCCTTAGTATTGTAGGAAAGACCTTTGCCCGCGTTATACTAAAACGTTTACAAAGCCTAGCATCCCGCGTCTATCCAGAATCTCAGTGTGGTTTCCGGTCCGGTCGGTCTACCATAGACATGGTGTTCTCCATACGACAGCTCCAGGAAAAATGCAGAGAGCAGCAGATGCCACTATACATTGCATTTGTGGACCTTACAAAAGCCTTCGACTTAGTCAGTCGCAACGGGCTATTCCAAATACTGGCAAAAATTGGATGTCCCCCTCACCTACTTGCCATCATCAGACAGTTCCATGAAAATATGCTTGGCACAGTACAGTTCGATGGAGCTAAGTCAGAGGCCTTCCCTGTCAGCAGCGGAGTTAAACAAGGTTGTGTTCTCGCACCAACACTCTTCGCAATATTCTTCTCTGTACTTCTTCGATACGCATTCAAGGATAGCAGTGAGGGAATCTGGTTACATACCAGAGCTGATGGAGGACTTTTCAACACTGCCCGCCTCCGAGCCAAGACCAAAACGACGGATGTCCTAATTCGAGAGCTACTATTTGCGGATGATGCGGCACTAACAGCACATACAGAATCTGGTTTGCAACAACTCGTGTCAAGCTTCTCCAATGCCTGCAAAGAATTTGGTCTGCAAATCAGCTTGAAAAAGACAAACATCATGGCCCAAGACACTCGACCTCCTCCTACCATAAATATCGATAATGAAAACTTGGAGGTTGTGGACAGCTTCACCTACTTGGGATCCAAGGTCTCCAATACACTGTCCATTGAAGAAGAAATAAACAGCAGAATTGGCAAGGCAGCCGCAACAATGGCTAAACTAAATAAGCGGGTCTGGCAAAACACCAAGCTAACGGAGAAAACCAAACTGTGCGTCTATCGAGCCTGTGTCATCAGTACACTACTATATGGGAGCGAGACATGGACCACTTATACATCACAAGAGCGTAAGCTTAACAGCTTCCATTTGAGATGCTTGCGCCGCATCCTTGGTATTAAATGGCAAGAAAAAGTGCCTAATAGTGAGGTACTAACGCGTGCCAATACCCAAAGCATGTTCTCAATTCTTAGTGAAAGACGCCTGAGGTGGCTAGGACATGTCAAAAGAATGAGCCCCGGCCGCATCCCGAAGGACCTCCTATATGGTGAACTTGCTTCAGGAAAGAGGAAAACAGGTCGCCCACGCTTGCGATTTAAAGATGTCTGTCAAAGGGACATGAAAGCAGCCAAAATACATACAAGTGACTGGGAGTGTAAGGCAGAAGACCGATCTACGTGGCGCACAGTTGTCAAAGAGGGCGTCATAGTAGCCGAGGAGCGAAGAATGGAGGAGGCTGCAGACAGAAGAGCTAGGAGAAAGGCCAAAACATTTGGAAGCACAGAACTCGTGTGTAAAAACTGTGGCAAAGACTGTCACTCAAGGATAGGACTGCACAGTCACTCGAGGAAATGCAACCCAACCCAACGGTGATGCACCATCGTCTCGCGAGACGGAAGGATGCCGGATAT
>MUZC01002921.1:622009-635186 GCA_002072015.1 Radix auricularia
ATTTTTTCAGAGATGGTTTTACTTTATGTTTCATTTTAGAAGAAATGAGCCCTTGAGCATTAGTTGGACGATTACTCGCATGAATTGCCACAATGGAAAATAAACAGTGAAAAGAACGTATAGTCGCTATTGAAATTGCTTTATTTATAGTTATAATATGTAATTGGGTAAGATTGACGCTAATTGGCGCATATTTATTTTTAAAGGAAATGGAACTTTTCTAAAAATTTAAATCGTATTTTACAATAATAAAATCCCACGAAGATGGGTCGAACTAATTTCTCTTAGTCACTGTTAAATAACTATAGAAATAAATGTGAAGAAATTATTTAATTGCAGACGAAATATAAATTTTACATTTTAATATAAGCTTTTATATAATCGGATGGAGGCAAATTTTATATGAAATTTCTTAATAGAAAACTTAAAACGGAACCGCTTTTGAAACATTTAACAAGTGATTTATCATAAAATAATTGCAAATATTTGTTAGGAGGAAGATGTATTTCTCTTAGGTGCTTACTTAATACAAGTAAGTGTTTTGGATCGATTTCATTATAAACTGACATTAAGGAAATTCGTATTGAAAGTAAACGCTCAGGGATTTTAAATAATAAAATGGTACGTGTAAAAGCGTTAATACACTGTTGTAAGAGTGGGGTTAAATTGCGGAAATGTAATTTTTATAAAGAGGTCAACTTTGTGAACTATTTGAAGGGTGCTTTTCATTTCTTGGGTCATGAGTTTATAATATTGCCAAACCCTGAGTGGCACTATTTCTTGGCCAATCATAATGTCCTTTTTGCAAAGATTAAGAAAACCAGCAGTGTAAAATTTTAAACCCAAACCTTGCGATTCAACGTGTTTTTTAAAACAAATAGACAATATTCAAAAATCTCCCCAACCCTACGCATCCCGGTCAAATAAGTATTAAACAGCTCAATCAAAATAAATCTAATTGTCCTAAATAAAGGTCATGCATAAACAGTAAAGGAATGGATGTTGTGGATTAATTGGTAGATGAATGAAAAATCTTATTTTAAAAAAGACTTATTGCTAGAATAATGCAATATTATGGTACGTGTTATGGTTAAAATTGTAGAGTTTTCTATTGGTGCAAGTTTGTGTGTGTGTGTGGGGGGGGGGGTGAGGGGCTATGTGCGTATGTATTTGGTTATTTCTATGTCTGCTAATGTTGCGCCTCTAACATGACAACCATTATTCTTCTTAAACCACACATATTTGTTTGATTTTACGTCTCATAATTGTTTTCTTTATTGTAATATATCATCGGAAAAATTATATTTCAAGCTGGTATGATTTTTAGATAAATCAGTGAACTTAATGCAGGCAAATAACAACATTAAATCCCTAAAAAATATATAGAAATAGAAAGAATTACGGACACTTCGACCCCGGACGGTTTGACCCTGCCAATTCGACCACAGGACGTTTCGTCCCCAGGACATTTCGACCCAGGAGGTTTCAACCCCATGAGGTTTCGACCCCGGTCGGTTCGACCACGGACGGTTCGACCCCTTTCTATTTACACCGTAGAAATTTATTATTATTTTTTGTATATATACTTTTTAAAATTTAGCTTTGGTATAAAAATAATTCAGCATAATATTATTATGCATTAAAAATTAAATTCAGTTTGCAATAGTTATTTGTAAAGTGTAAAGAAATATCACGGGTATTACGACTTATAAATAGGATCTAGCATAAGAAAGTGCGTGTTATGTCGAGCGTGTTATGTCGAAAAAACACACTGACAACAACTCATTTTGTGCCAAGCTGTTTCGAGTTTATTAGATGAATAGTATACAACGGGAATAAAGATTGATATAAAGTGAATAGTTACTATTAGAAAAAAATGTGCGGAATATATAATGATTGACATAACATTTATAAGGAGATCAATTTCTAACCATTTTCTTAAAAAGAATCGTTGCTCTTATGTTGTTGTTTTTTCACTTGAAAGGAACATGTGACTTGAAAACAAATAAACTATATTTTCCACTCTCCCGAAGCCACAATATTCACAAATATTATCTGGCTAAAAATATCCTATTCGTCTTGAACTAATTTCATGCTTAGACTATAAATGGCATGGGTGTTTAGCGAGCTATTTCTAAGAACCAAGGAAATCATGTGGAAAGATATTGTTTTCATATTTTGATTCACGTGAAAAGAAAGTGAGCCTTGCCCGTTAGATTTTTGTAACTGTTAACGACATTTGTTAATCTGGTAGAGTATATAGCATGCGTTATTAAAGGGGTTCGAGCATGGTGAAAGAAAGTCATCAATCGATCTGAATGGAATGATGTGGTTGAGCAGGCCAGGGCCCTACATGGGCTGTAGCTGGAAGGATGTGGTGGAGCATGCCAGGGCCCTACATGGGCTGTAGAGCCACAGATGATAATGATGATGCTATATTAAAGCAGAAATACCAAAATTGATGGGTAATATTTAAATTAATAATATTTTTATTTTTCTCGACACACATATCATTGTTTTTATTAAGAAGGTGTTTGATTTATCACAACCCTAATTTCCAGATGCGTTTACATTCATTTTTAAGGAGAATTTGAGACACAAAACCAAACAAAGTTATTCTTATTGTGCCTAACCCGTAGCGTAGCACGGGTATTTTGCTCGTAGTATATATAAGGGGCTAAAAAAATCACTTGAAAAATGATAACTCGACTTCTGTTCAAGATAAGATTGGTATTTTTAGAAAGATAAGAGCTAGCCCTTCAAAGTGATTGTCTATATGTTTTAGAGTTTTATGACAATAATTATGTGTTTTTTTCAAATTTCCTACAATGTTCTGTATTAGCGTGACCCACATATTAGTTATTTTATGATATATTGATAATTATATTGGTAATGTTAAGGTATTAAGAAATTTACGAAGTGTTATGATGCGTTATGATCATGTACATTTGAGCTGTCTTGGTATATAGGGTATTGTCATTACGGTTTTAGAAACTTAATAATTTTACAACGGTTGGGGTGAGTGGTCAGTAACAGGCGTAATACGAGACGCCATGACCCAGATTCACCTTGTCGGCATCCTTCCGTCTCGCAAGACGATGGTGCATCACCGTTGATCTGATGTGCATTTCCTCGTGTGGCTGTGCAGTGCTACCCTTTAGTGACAGTCTTCACCACATCTTTTACACACGATTTCTGTGCTTCCCAATGTTTTGGCCTTTCTCCTAGCTCTTCTGTCTGTAGCCTCCTCCATTCTTCGCTCCTCTGCTACTTTGACGTCTTCCTTTACAACTGTGCGCCACTCATATCGGTCTTCTGCTTTACACTCTCTGTTGCTTGCGAGCATGCTGGCTGCTTTCAAGTTCCTTTGACAGACATTTTTAAATCGCAGACGTGGGCGACCTGTCTTCCTCTTTCCAGATGCCGGTTCTCCATATAGAAGGTCCTTGGGAATGCAGCCAGGCTCATTCCTTTTAAATTTCCTAGCCATCTCAGGCGTCTGTCACTAAGGATTGAGAACAACCTTTGGATATTGGCACGCATCAAGACATCACCATTTGGCAATTTATCCTGCCATTTAATGCCAAGGATGCGACTGTCATGTCACGACGCATCACTTTGTGACACACACGACACATATAATAGACATCAGGAAGTGAGCACTGAATATTGGACATAGAACGATTGGGTCGTGGTGACATTCAAATTATGGACTTTTTGTCAAACTTCTGGAGATATACGATCCAGGTCAGCTATGACTATATATAGCTCTGTGTAATAATAATATAAAATAAATTGAACACATGACCTCGTCCATTGCAAGATTTGAGTGGTCAATTTGACAAATTGTCTTGTTTTTCTGCAGGCCGCTGCCTCGACCTGTGGCTATCTCCCTTATTATGAAAATTGTTATCCACGCTTGACAGCAAATCTTCATCAATACAATTACCACGGTGAGGGCTTCCAAGGGTCTCATAACGTTCACAGAATGAATTGAATACAATGAAGTGATCCAATGAAGTGATTATTTTATTCTTTAAAGAATTGTTTGTATGTTATTTAGTTTTTAAAGCATGCAAAATTTACGATTGTCAAATTTTTTTTTTAAAAAAAATTTAAAAATAATCTTTCCCTTTCTTTCAATTCATGACAAACCAAACAAAGATAAAAGTACGGTATTAAAATTTCTCTGAAATGCGGGGGTGTATTAGTATTATGACAATGTTTCTATACCTGAAGTCAACGGGGACCTAGTAGAACTGAAATTATCTTTAGTGGTGTCGTCAGCACGAGCTCCACCCCCCTCCCCCCCCCCAACTCACTACATCAGGCAGAAAGTGGAGCTATCAAAGATAACATCTAAAACTCGGTTGCCCCCAAGAGTACGAGGTGGGGGGGGGGTGGTCTATGCAGACGGTAGGTAAGGCACGTGTTCGCGCGACGGCCTGTTTCTGGTTGCTAGGTGACCCAATTCGGTGAGGGGTGGTGAAGGTGACGCATCGGAGCGCACCATCACCATCAAACCATCACCATCAAACCATCACCATCAAACCATCACCATCAAACCATCACCATCAAACCATCACCATCAAACCATCACCATCGAACCATCACCATCGAACCATCATCATCGAATCATCGTCATCTTTTTATTTAGGGGCCTGGGAGGTTTACTCCTCTATTGTGTTTTGAAACGAAGATAAGGGTCGAGGACAGCGGGCCATCTGCAGGCGAGGAGACTTCAAATAGAAATCAATGGCCACAACAAATAGACCAAAGCATACAAGGTCAGGCACCTCGCGCCCCACTGGGCGATCAACATCGCCTCCCCAAAAGAGGGTATCGTAGGGGGGTGGGCAAGTGGAGTCAACATGTTTACTCCTGATGTCATCATCATCATCATCAAGACGTAAATGTTGCACAACTCACAAGACGGAGCAATACGTTATTTTTCTCAGGCCACCAGAACGTGACCGAATCCTTCACTTAGTGTTGAGGAAATTTCCCCCCTGCCCCCCCCCCCCGCTCAGTGTTTACTATGAACGCAGTCAAGCGTCGAGTCGTGCTTCCAACGTTATGATGGACGGTTACTGGCATCATAACTAGAACCCTTTAGCCTGAACTTACCTTTGTTTACTCGCAGCCCTGTATCGGACAGGTAGCAATGGCGTGATGATACCCCCCCCCCCCCCCCCGAAAATCGTGATCAAAACGTCGGAATAGAAGGAATAGAAGCTCTGGGTACAGTGGTCAGTGACGGGTAGAAGGAATAGAAGCTCTGGGTACAGTGGTCAGTGACGGGGTAGAAGGAATAGAAGCTCTGGGTACAGTGGTCAGTGACGGGGTAGAAGGAATAGAAGCTCTGGGTACAGTGGTCAGTGACGGGTAGAAGGAATAGAAGCTCCGCGTATTTTGGCCAGTGACGTGTAAAGTAGACCGCCCATATGTAGAAGAATTAAACGGGTGGCATAAAAATGCGACCCTTCCCGCCCTCATTGGAAAACTCTACCCGCTTCAGGTCCCCCCCCCCTTCCACTTTTTATTATCCTTCCCTACGCCAGTGTTCTTCCTGTTATGTAAATCCTAGCAAGGCATTGACGAGTTTACATCAAATCACGTTTGAATAAATCCAATTATTTATTTTTTGGGACATCACTCACGAAACAAATAGTTATTTCCGGCTTATTTTTTAAATTTTTATTATTACTTATATTTAAAATATTTTTGTGTGGTGGTTATATTTTGTCCTACATCGGATACATGTTTACCGTAGTTGTGACCGCGATTCCATTGTCTCAGACACGTAACTGCCAGTCATGTGTTGGCCGCCACCGAGTTTTTGGCCGGCCGATGATCTTGTTGTTGCTGTCGTGTTGGCCGACCAACTTACTGCGAGGGAAAGATAAAACTACTGCGATCAAATCCCATATGCTTCTCTAAGATATGCGTGGTCCCATTAGTCCCAATATCTTGATCTAGAATGTTGGTCATGAAAGGCAAACTATCCACTAAACCAAGCACGTCCAACCTTTTTGAATGGCGGGCCATATTTGTTGACGAAAAGATATTCGCGGGCAAAATTTGTTGACGAAAAGATATTCGCGGGCAAAATTTGTTGACGAAAAGATATTCGCGGGCCAGATTAAAATAATAAACAGAAATAAAATAGGTCTGGAAACTTTTATTTCAAAATTTAATCTGAAGTCTTATCTTATCTTATATGTTACAGACGCTCCTTCTGTACAAAAGATTATTGCGTCCTACGTATTTCTATGGTTTGTGTTTAGTCCTGTATTCTTACTAGAGTTTTAAAAGATGATAAAGTGTTGGCTTTCCTGGTTTCTTCAGGCAACCCAATCCACGTTCGAATACCGGACGGAAAAAAAGAAAACTTGTATGTGTTTGTTCTTGCATATGGAATCAGAAAGGTGTTTTTATCTTTATGTCTATTTGAGGGTTGTATTAAGTTTTCTTTGTGTTGTATTTCTAAATTAGAATTAATTGCCTTATGGATAATTAATAATTACTAATTTACTCTTGGTTCTTCTATCCTCTAGTGTTTCAAGGTTTAATGATTTAACTAATGGTGTTACTCTTGTCAGTTTTGAATATTCTCCAGTAATGAATCTGGCAGCTCTTTTTTGGATTTGTTCTAACTTATCAATATTTTCTTTGGTGGTTGGGTGATGGGTACCATACAGAAGATGCATATTCTAGTATAGGTCTCACCAGGGTGAGGTAGCATTTTAGTTTTATATCTTTGTTACATTTGTAAAAGTGTGAAACTGAGATCTTGAATCAGTAAATATGTGAGGTCAGAGGTCAGGCTAAATGCCAATAGTTAAAATACGTATGATGTCATGCAGGTGAGAATCACTTATTCTCGTCCTCCAGCGGTACTTGTTAATATTCATAAATGAAAATATCTGTCATACATATATGTCGAGCAAAAATATAGCGCATTTTCTTAGCAAATGTTAGAATCTCTTTATATCTTTCTGTGTCCAGCTGAGAGTAAGAGGTAATGAGAGAAAGCTGTTGTTTTCCTGTTCGAAATTAAACATCGTTTTGCAACTCAGTGAGTTCTAGCTTCAGATTGACTCGATCATTATCAGAGTCAACAGAGAAAGCTGAAGAAAAAAAAAAAGATTTCCTTCTCAATAAGTAGTTGAAAAGTCCTGAAAGCGTCTTTGAAATTGCTATGCATTTGCTTCTTTCTGGAAAACTTATAATAATTTCCTGCAGTGAGGGGAAATGTGTGGTATTAGGTTGCATTTGAGACAGTTGCCTTTGAAAAGGTTGCAGCTTGTTCCCAAAGTCCTTGACATGTGAATATAATTGGCTTACCACTGCATTGTGTCCTTGACATGTGAATACAATTGGCTGACCACTGCATTGTGTCCTTGACATGTGAATACAATTGGCTGACCACCAATTGGCTGACCACTGCATTGTGTCCTTGACATGTGAATACAATTGGCTGACCACTGCATTGTGTCCTTGACATGTAAATATAATTGGCTGACCACTGCATTGTGTCCTTGACATGTGAATACAATTGGCTGACCACTGCATTGTGTCCTTGACATGTGAATATAATTGGCTGACCACTGCATTGTGTCCTTGACATGTGAATACAATTGGCTTACCACTGCAATGTGTCCTTGAAGATCTGTGTTACGAGCGTTTAGATGTGTCGTCACATCAACTCAAAATGCCAGCCCAGCAGTGTCAGATAGCTCTGGAAATGGGTTTTCCTTACTTTCCAAGAATTGACCAATTTCTTTGTTAAGTGCATAGAAGCGCTGAAGTACTGGCCCCCACTGAGCCATCTTACATCATTGTGATACACAACATCTCCGTATTCTCCCTGGATGTCAAGAAGAAACTGATGAAACTGGCAGTGAAAAAAGTTTTAGAACGAATAGAGTTTATAGCTTTTATCGAAAGCATAATGATATAATCACATGTAAGATGTTTAGCCCAAAGAACTTATTGGTGAATGATACACTGAACAGTGGCGTCACTAGGGTGCGGGAGACACCATCGGGGGAGTGACACCAAAATGTAAAAGTATAGATATTCCCGCTATTTTCCACTGGAAACCTCGAAAGAGTTCTATGGGTTGAGTCATGAGGGGGGTGACACCATAAGCTACCGTCCCGGGTGACACCAACCCCAGCGACGCCCCAGACAGTGAAGTTTGAAAAGCTTCGCCACCCTCTCCCTCGATTTTGTTACAGACAAGTGTCGCTAGTCCACTGTACTCAACAAGTCTTTTCAGGAGCACAACAGTAATAATTACTGATATTTTTCCCCACGATAATTTGTCTTGGACAGCAGGAAAAAAACGGAAGCGCATAAATCTGTTTCCATTGTTTGATCTTTAAGACTCTGAAGGTCAAGTCATTCTTCACTCACACACACGTCATCATTAACTCCTCTACAAAAATAACAAGTTGGGAAGTGTCAGATGCACCAGATGCACCAGATGCACCAGATGCACCAGATGCACCAGATGCACCAGTGCTTTACATCGCAAGCCATTGAAACAATATCAAATTCTTCTTCTTTTATATCTTTTATTCTTCTTATATTGTCTTTGAATGTCAAATGAGATTTTCTTTGATACTGCCAGCTCCTGTGATGCGTGGCAGCCAAATATTGGCGAACTCCTGTTTTTTTCTCGGGACAGATATTTCCAAGAATTATCATCAAGCATTCTTTAACAAACTTTCCATCCGTAAATTATTTACTGTGTTTCGCTACCAGTGTTGCCATCTCATAAGTTTGCCTTGAGGAATTTTCATTTGTCTGACAAATTTTTTAAAATAAGCTGGTCATAGTAAGCATGTGTGATCTGTTCGTCATCGAATTTTGTACACTTAACTGCACAAAGCTTCTTTCGGTATTTAAAAATACATTTACTCATTGTTAAAAAATAAAAACGTCATCGATTTTCGCCATGATTTGAAGTAATTTTTTTTTAAATATTTTTTTTAATAAAAAAGGAAACAAAACTAATTTTTTAATACATATAATCTCGTCACTTAAATAATAAGTCAGTCAATTAATTATTTCAGATGAAGCCCCAGGCCATTTGAAATTGTATCGCGGGCCGGTTTTGACCCATAGGCCGGACTTTGGGTGAATTAATGAGCTATGGTACGCTAAGGGTAGAAGCATCTTTGTCTTATGAGTGGTCCACTATTCTCTAAGGTCCCCGTGAATATTCTATTCTGGTGGAACAATTAGGGAAAGAGTTTGAGTCAGTGGATCCAAACATATGAGCTGCAGGGTATCTTAACACCTGAACCCCAGCGGATCTCAACAAATTAGCCCCAGAGGATCTCAATATATGAACCCCAGCGGATCGCAGCAATCACCAGAGTACGTTTAATATAAATTACGACAACACTTCTAAACCGGTCATTGAACAAACTGTCCTTTAGATACCCGGACATTGAACAAACTGTCCTTTAGATACCCGGACATTGAACAAACTGTCCGTTGGCTATTATACCCGGGCATTTAACTAATTGTCCCGTAGCTACCCGGGCATTGAACAGAGTGTTCCTTAGCTCCGCCCCTGTTATTGCCCGAAGTTGTATAACTAAAAATGACCCACTTACCAGGAGTTGTAATTGCACAGAAATCTTAAATGAAGTTCAAGGACGCTGGCTTACGGGTCATTTTCTTGTATTGTTTTTTAACAGAGTTCGAAACTGTTGACGGCGGCTTTAGACATGTGGGCTTGTCACCACATCCGTCTTACATGATTGTTCCGTCCTTAAACCAGTGTTGGGGTTTTTTCTTTTCATTTCCTCTTTTGCGTCTACTCTCGAACACTGCAACCATTTAAACCAAGTCAATTTTTTTTTAATATTTGCAAACAGATTTGTTCCGGAAACACTAGTCTCACAATGACATAGGTGTTATGGTTTCAAAAGTGTGTGTGAGGGGGAGGGGGTGGAGGGGAGGTAGATTATCACGACAAATATAAATAAATCATCAAACTATACTGGAATAGGTTAAGACCCTTATAAATAGACTACTTTTCAAGATATAACTCTTGTGGGTAGAGGTCGTTATGCCACCACGCCCCTCCCCCTACTCCGCCAAGGCATGTCACCGAAAGCAGCAGAAGGCGCCACACTGAATGAGCCAAGTTTCTAGCTCGTGATGTTTACTGGCCCCAGTGTCTTTCTTTCAAGAGCAACGAACGTTTTCAAGAACCTACAGATCACGAGCTTCTAAGCGTACGGGGAAATCCAAAAATACAGACACAGCACGAGCTGTGTGACAAGGGGCGGAAAGTTTCAAAAGCTTGCACAGAAGGGATGTAAGTGTAACTGGTTAATGGTGAGAAGTCTGAGTGGTCACATGTGGCACTAGCCAAAAATAATAAAAGAATTAGCAGATAGATAAAAACCCATTTCTAGTGTCCACGGAAAGTTTTTTAAATTTATTTTTGTAATAGAGATGTTGAAATGGAAAGTGAACGATTGATAAAACAGACAATCAATGATCGAGTAGACGGCGGCCATTACCCAGCGAACCTTCAATCATTGAACATTTACACAGTGGAAATTTATGTGAACATTCGTTCAGTGGACAATCGTTTACCCGATGGACAATCACCCAGTGGACATTCATCCAATGAACAATCACCCAGTGGACATTCATCCAATGAACAATCACCCAGTGGACATTCATCCAATGAACAATCACCCAGATGACATTCATCCAATGAACAATCACCCAGATGACATTCATCCAATGAACAATCACCCAGTGGACATTCATCCAATGAACAATCACCCAGTGGACATTGCTTAAGTGAGAATACGTCGTGTTCGTCCATGAAATCATCTTATGTCATGTCCGTGTGCCCTGAGGGCCAGTTATCGGGTGCCTCACGTCATGTCCGTGTGCCCTGAGGGCCAGTCATCGGGTGCCTTATGTCATACAGGCGGGGCTGAATTTTGATGAATCATCCAATAACAATAACTTAAGATACAGCGTCAAAACAAACTTTGCCTCAATGCCCCCCCCCCCAAATCCCTCACACCTTGCCACGGTACAACCCCAGGACACGTTTCTTAACTGCGTACGCGTCTGCTATCGCATTGTAAGACAACTGAGAAGAGTGCAGCCCCCCCACACACACACTCGACACAAGTTTATGTTACATATATCATGCATTCCTGACCCCGAGTCCAACGCAGTCAAATGTTTACACCTGTTTATCTTCTATCACAACAACTAACCATGTGTGTCTAACTTTAACACCCTCTCAGTGGGCCCCAGCACTTCTAATACCAATGTGTCACCACAGATCTCTTTAATTCTACTACTATTATTAAACCTTTGTACATTTTGCAACCTTCTTTATTTTATACCCTTTATATCTAGCAAATTACTTTATTTTAAAAATGTGTTTATTTATCATACTCCATTACATGCACCTAAGTTTCACTCGACTATACACCCATAAATATGTATATCCCTCGGCTATGTTCCTATATTTTCCCCCTTAAATATATAAGTAAATCACAGAAATATACACCCAAGTATGTGTAAAACCCTATTATACACCCATATATATACATATATATATATATATGTGTGTGTGTGTGTGGGGTGTGTGTGTGTGTGGGTGGGCGTGTGTGTGTGTGGTGTGTGTGTGTGTGTGTGTTGGGTGTGTGTGTGTTGGGTGTGTGGGTGGGTGTGTGTGTGTGGTGTGTGTGTGGGGGGGTGGGGTGTGTGGGTGTTGGGTTTGTGGGTGGGTGGACGTGTGTGTGTGGTGTGTGTGTGTGTGGGTGGGCGTGTGTGTGTATGTGTAAATCCCGGCTACTTCGTGCCTATATCTTTTCCCTGCTATAAGTACATGTAATAACGCACTCTTTACTTATGTCTATCACCATACTTTATCAGCGAACTATACACTATATTATGTGTATCATCGACCCATACACCCATGTATGTATATCATCGACCCATGCACCCATGTATGTGTATCATCGACCCATACACCCATGTATGTGTATCACAGTATCACCCTACCATACACCCATGTATGTGTATCACCCTACCATACACCCATGTATGTGTATCACTATCACCCTACCATACACCCATGTATGTGTATCATCGACCCATACACCCATGTATGTGTATCATCGACCCATACACCCATGTATGTCTATCACCCTACCATACACCCATGTATGTGTATCACCCTACCATACACCCATGTATGTGTATTACTCTACCATACACTCATGTATGTGTATCATCGACCCATGCACCCATGTATGTGTATCATCGACCCATACACCCATGTATGTGTATCATCGACCCATACACCCATGTATGTGTATCATCGACCCATGCACCCATGTATGTGTATCATCGACCCATACACCCATGTATGTGTATCATCGACCCATACACCCATGTATGTGTATCATCGACCCATACACCCATGTATGTGTATCACTGATACCCTCATACTCGACCTCTCCAATTGCTCACAACAGACCTGTCTCTTTTCTGTGCCACATCAACAACTTTGACCTTAACCCCCCCCCCAACGTCCGGGTCAAGGTTGACTGTAATCCGTAACGCCTATAAGACTAAGATCGTTTATCAATGAAATCTCTCGCGCTGTTCCCCCATGTACTTTGTTTCAGTGATGAAGAAAAATCTTCTCGCCTGTAATATAGATGCCGTAAGTAGTCGCGTTTCTGGATCAAAAGTGTTGCCATACTTCACCACTATCGGCCGGGACTGACAACAGCAGCGGCAGCTTTTGAAACAACACCAGTGTTTACCGTGTCGCTTTATTGGTGCCCTCACTAAGCTAACAAGTACGGCGTGTCCTAATGCTGTCTAATATATCCTATAAGTCGTGTAGTCTATTTCATGTTTACACTCCTGTTTCAAAAGTTGAGTCGTGTGGCGGGGTCCGCGAATGCATCGCAGATTCGTGGGAGAACTTTCTATCTGCTTACGAAGCATAGCGGCCCCAACGATCGCCCTTGACTGTGGTGGTGGTGGTGGCGAGGTTGTTGACGAGGCAGCTGCTGTGAGGGGTGGGGAAGGGATGCCACGGTGCGGGCGTTCCAGTGTTAAGTATTTTCAGTTTGGGGGCCGACCAGAGGATCTTAACCTC
>MUZC01002932.1:0-24762 GCA_002072015.1 Radix auricularia
TTCTGACTGACTGACGGACGCGCTTAGGCGCATTATTATATAGATTAATTTTAGGGTGTTATTGATATTTATACAGATGATAATTTTTGACATATTGACAGTTTGCTTTGCCCGCAATATTAGTTAAATTAATAATTCATCTTTACTTATGTTTTTTTCAGATACCAGCCAGTAAACAGACTCTGGATTTCTCATTTTATAGAATAAACACATAACAATTTTAAAAATTAATTATTGAGACCTGATACTATTTGTTAGTGTTAAGTTGATGAACATATGCCTTATCCAAATAGAAAAATAGTTTTACAGATTGATTGCCAAACTTTGAACAGCTATGTGATTATCCTAATTCTGTTGGTGTCAATGGCATCAAGTGCCCCAAATAATCTTGATCAAAACATTACATTTACAAACAATGTCATTCAAGCATTTTTTAATATCAATATTATTTTAAAGTATTGAATTAAGCACTTATGGTAAGTCAAGTGACAATGGCATTTTTCTTGGATCAAATATGTAAAATAAAATATCGCTTCTTTCTCTTACCCCCAACCATGGGAGCTACGTGGAACTAATAAAAAAAAAACTACCATATTTTATGTATTTACTGGAGATCAAAGATATTTTAGAGCAGTGGTTCCCGAGTGGTCCCTACGGACCCCCAGGGGTCCGCGGAACCTTTCAGGGGGTCCATGGAAAATTAAAATTGATTTAAGGGTCCGTGAACAACGTCAAGTGTTCCGCGTAAGGCTTGGTACAAAATAATAAATTTATGTTCTTTTTTATTATTACGGAAATAAAAAAAGAATAATGCATACATAGTAGTAAAATTTAGGTCATTAGTAAAAATGAATTGGTTTGACCTATAAACAAAAGTATAACTACAATATTTCCACAGCTGTAACCAATCAAAATATTTGGTTTAATGAGAGTTTGATACACCAGAAAGGCGGGAATCGTGTCATAAAAATATATTATAATGGAGATGACAATGATTCCATGTTTGGTAAAATTTTGATATGTCTGGAATTTATAATTATCTCAAGCAGGAAGAATTCAGCTTTCCATTGATACCACATTAGATCCGTTGGACGATTCCAAATACTTAAATCGAATCGGCATAAAAACTTTTTTCTTCTTCCAATTTCGACCAAACAACTTTATCAAAATATTTTGTAATATGTTATGATAAATTTGTAATATAATTAATATGAAATAAATGCTTTAGAAACCCAAATTGTAAAAAAAAAAATTCTTTAAAATTAGAATTTTGTCCGATTTCACCTCCACAACCAGCAATCAAAGTTTTATTTGGCGCCAGGTATTTAAGTTAATTAAAAAAATGTGGTACTGACTACTGAAAATAGTTTTATATTGCAACGAAATTATCCTCCTACATGCATACATAACTACAATATAAAGTCTCTAAGTTTAAGAGCCGTACATGTTATCGACAATTTACTTTTGTCTAATGCTTGTTCGGGGTGCATATTTGTTCCCCCCCCCCCAATCTTAGGATAAAAGAAGTTTAGTATTGTCTTTTGGCAGTTATGATATTGTTTAATTTTGTATTGTTATCGAGATAGTGTACTTTTGAACGTAAGTATATTTCAAATTTGAATAAAATTGATCTCTTTTGAAAAAAAATGTTTTACATTTTCAATTTAGTAATATCTTAACTTTAGTTTTTTTTATTTAAATGATATGTATCCTTAGATCTACCTCTTATGTCAAATAATTCTAAATGTTTTTAATGCAGCATTTCATTAAAAATGTTATAATTAATAGATAATTAGCCAATTACAAATAAAACATTTTATTAACAATTGTTCTTATATTTTTGTGCCTTTTTTAACAGATGAGTGAGCCGAAACAAAATGTAGACTGAACGGTGTTGAATGTTTGAAATATGGCTTTATTTCATCACCAGGAAATAGTATTTTACCAATGTGTCTTATGTGCAATAAAACTTTGTCCAATTATTCTATGAAAACTTCCGAGCTTAAGGAAAATTTAATGAAAATCCATAGTGATAAAAAAAAGATAAAAATTTAAAGTTTTTTTCAAGCTGTTAGAGAAAAATATTTGAAAACACCATCACTTCAAAAACTCATAGGAAAACATCAAAGCGAGTTAAAGATGGACTGCTTGCGTCTTAAAATAGTTCTTAATTGATTGCAAACCCCCATATGATTAGTGAATAACTTATTTTGCCAGCTGTACGTGAGGTGACATGCACTATGTTAAACAAACCAGCTTTTGACATCATAAAAAGAATTCAACTGAGCAATAATTCAGTCCAAAGAAGGATTGATTAAATGGTTCAGTGTGTTGAAAAGTCTTTATGTGAGTACTTAAAAACATCTGAATTTTCGCTAAAGCCGGACGAGTCCACTTTTAGCTTATGTAAAATTTGTAGAAGAAAAACACTTTTGCCAAGAACTATTATTCTATTGTTTGCTTAATGTTTGGAAACCGATGCGAAAGGTGAAACGTTATCTACAGGATCTAAACGATTTTTCGATTAAAAAGCTATATCCTTGCCTAATATCATTTCTGTTGCTACTGGCAATGCTCCAGCAATGGTACGAAGATACCGAGGCTCTGGCATGCTTAAAACAAGCTGTACCAACTATATGTTCAGTGCATTTTGATATTCATCAACATAATTTAGTTTCAAAAAAATCTTTGTGAACGTTTGCATGGAACCCTAGATTATATCGTTCAAGTAGTTGATAAAGTCAAAATGAATGCATTCAATGCGAAATCATTTGCTAAACTTTGTTTGGAAAATGATGAAGACTATAATCCTTTTCTACTTCACACAGAATGTCGTTGGTTATCTAAAAGGGAATGTCGCAATCGATTTTATAATCTCTTTGATTCACTGCTGGAATTCCTGGAAGGCAAAGACAATGATTTAAGACAAAATTTATTTAACTCAAAAAATTACATAGCCTACATGATTGATCTGTATTCCAAATTTAAGGAAACTAAATTAAATGTAGAAGGTGACCAATTAAATTAAATCAAAACTAAAAGCATATTATCTGCCTTTGCTACAAAATTGTTCCTGTATAAAGAAAACCTTGGAAAAGGAGAATGCTCTCGGTTTCCAAATCTTTAAAAATTGCAAAATTTAAATTACGACTTGCTTGCCTACTCTCAAAACTTAAAAGCTTTACATACAGGCCTGAACCAAATATTTGAAGTCATTCTTCACTTGGATATTCCCAAATGGGTGTTGAACCCTTTTGTTCAGGAACAAATTCAGATTTCAGACATAGATGAGCCATACTAACAGAGTAGCAACTTATTGAATTATCAACAAATGTGGAATTTAAACAATAGTTTGAACCAGATTAATAAAAATTATGGCTTCAAAAAGAGATCCCAGTTTTATATCCTGTATTGGAGGTATTTGTACAGAAGTTATTGACTGCCACAAGTGATAAATACCAATTACTATCAGATGCACATCGTTTCTTTCGTTCAATGAGATTGCAGCTTTACTTCTATGGTACCCCTGCCAATAACGATGAGAAAGACGGTGAATTTCCTGTACATCGACAACGTAGATCAACATGGACCCCTGCTTCTGATCAATCTAAAGCGCTCGACTTTTACATTAAAAGTACAAAAAATTCAAATCCAAAACCTTAGGCAAATTTCTTTGAAAAAATCCAGTTTAACGAAAGAAGAATGGCGAGCACATTTTCAACTTAAAAAAACGCCCAGACATTGTTATCAAGCCGGAAGATAAAGGTGGAGCTGTGGTGGCGTGGGATAAGAAACTTTACATTGAAGAGGCTTCCAAACAATTAAACGATACAACTTTTTACAAGCCAAGGATAAACGATCCCATAATTTCCAATAATGATATTGTTAAGGAGACCATTGAAGAACTTATAGATTGTGGCCAATTACCATCCTCTGAAAAAAAAATTACGCATTTACGATAGTGATCTAGGTAAGCCATGCTTATACTTGTTACCAAAAATACATAAGCTGGGAAACCCTGTAAGACCCATTGTCTCCGCCTTCTCTTGTCCTACTGAATTAATTTATTTCTGATTTTTCGGATTCTGTTTCCCAACCGATAGTTGAAAATTTACCATCATATATTAAGGATACTAGCCATATGCTAAAATCACTGGACTCCTTGGTTTTACCGAATGAAGATCACTTACTGTTTACAATGGACGTTTCTTCATTGTACACGTCAATTTTACATGCTGATGGCCTCTCTGCAACTTTCTTAATTCTAAACAAGAAGGCAAATCTTAAGTTCCTAGCAAGTGCCATACTACGATTGACCGAGCTGGTCCGAAATTTAAACTCGCTCGAGTTCAACGGACAGTTTTTTGATCAAATTAGTGGAGTTGCCATGGGAACAAAAATGAGACCAAGTTATGCATGCATATTTATGGGCCATTTGGAACACCTATGGAGTAAAAATTACAAAGGTATATGTCCAGAGTACTACAAGAGATAAATTGACGATTGTATCGGAATAACCAAAATGGACATGCGGCAATTGCAAAGTTTTATTGTCTTCATTGGTATCTTCCATCCTTCAATCAAATTCACATTAACTATTCATAGGAGTGCTGTTAGATTTTTGGACATACAAATTAAATTAAAAGAAAATTAAATATCAACATCCATTTTTTACAAGCCTACAGACAGCCATAGTTTTCTTCTATATACATTGTCCCGTCCTCAATCTTGAAGGAACTCTATCCCATTTTCACAACTTTTAAGACTTAAAAGACTCTGCAGTGATGAGGCAGACTTCTTGGAAAGAAGTGATGAGATGCTGGACTTTTTTAGAAGGAGGACATACCCGGAAGCAATCTTTTTAAATTGACACTCATTGGGGCCGGGGCCTCAAAAACGTGTTTTTTTTCTTATTTGTGCTAAATGCAAATTGAAAAGCAATATTTTTCCTATTTCCCAAATAGTTAAACGCATGAAAAGTTTTTTTTTTTTAAATACACTTTCACGATGGTACCAGTGGAAAAAAGATTTAAATTATCCCTTGCTGGGCGCCGGGGTTCCAAATATAGTTTTTTTTATACACCCACTCACCCACTCATCATTAATTCTCCAACTTCCCGCAGCAAAGCGCGGGGAAATTTCTAGCATTTAAATAAGATTGATATCATAAATTCACAGCGTTAGCTATGGAATAAACATGTTAACTGCTGAATTTTAGTAAACAAGTCCTACTTAAATATGTTATATTACCTTAAGGAGTATGCTTTATTGCCGAAAAAACTTTGGATCGAGTTTTCACTAACTTCTTTGTAAGCTAGCAAGTTGAAATTTTTTAGGCAGACTTGTTTTGATTATAAAAATGATGAATCGAAATTTCAAATCGATCAAATGTACAGTAATTATTATAAATTAATGCCTTTTTAGCTTTTATATGTATTTTTATATATTGTTTTGTTTTGGTTTCCTTATGTCTCGTAAGACGACGGAATTTTCTGTGCTCCTGTGGGATTTATACGCGTGATCTTGCAGCTTCTGCTGTGACTGTACAAGCCCACTCGCGAATGGCAGCCTTTGCTGCACTTCTCACACTGAAAGGTAGTGCTGGTGGTTGGCTGAATTGCTCTGCTTTTCCTCTTTAGGCGAATTTCGTCTGCGACCTGTTGCAGGTATTTTTCCCCTGCTTCTAGCTTTCTATGTAGCGTAATGAATATGAAGTCGTGCATTTTTTACTTTCAGAAGTATTGTTCAAATGTAATCTATAGATCTATTCTGGATTCATTTTCTTTGATTAAAAAATCGGAAATTCTTTGTTGGAAATTGCGTTTAAATACTCATTCGAGTTTTTATTACATGTTTTACTATAAATTCTCTTTAATTATTTATATACATGGGACATAAGGAAAAAAATATTTTTGAATTGTCGTGCGATGCGTATAGTAATGAACACTCCTTTCGTTATATCTCGTATATAAACGATTTATAGTCATAAGCTTGTTTTTCTTTTACGGGTTTTAAATTTTATTTTACAACTCAAAGCTAAGTACTAATAGTCACATTTTTGTTAAATTTATTCTAAATTGTAAAAATTTAACATCTGGTTTATTACAATGTACTGTAACAATTTTTTAAAAAACTAAATGCAACTTGGTCCAATTTTTTGAAAGCCTAAAATGTTAAAATGCTATCATCGAGGCGACCCGAAAATTTGAAAAATAATTATTACAAAATGCGAATTTGTGTCTTCAAAGTACTCATAGCATTAAACGTTTTAATTGAAATTTTGTATTGTCCATTATTCAGTATATTAATGTTATATATTCAAACTTTTAAAAGTATAATCTCTCGATATGGCAAACGAGAATTTAAAAAAAACGAAAGAGAAAGTCGATTATAGGGTATTGTCACTATTTTATCCACGAAAAAAAAACTCTAAAAGAAAATCGCACCCCTTCCTTTTCCACTCATTTTTCCTGTTTTTTTTTATATATTTTTTTTTTAAATTGAGCCAACCATAGCCTTTTATAGTGCTGATACAATACATTTTAAAAATAAAATTGCCATTTTTTTAATAGTTGTTCCACTAAACACCCTTTTAGGCAAATATATTTGAATCTCAGAATTAACACTGAATATAAGATCATATTCTTTTATTTGAAGCTTTATTAATAATTTTTTTTTTTTGCAAGTGATGCAAAACAGGTCTCTAAATAATGTTGTAATATTTTGTCAAATAAAATGTGAAAAATAAATAAAAAATGGGTAGTCCTCGGATTATATTTAAACAAAATAAGTATCACAACGTTCACATAGAAAATTTTATAAATTTTTACCACATGTACTTGTATACATTTAAAAAAAAACATTTTGGTGTTCTCATGAAACATCTTTAAAACAAATATTTGTGTGATTTTCACTTGCAGGAGATTTTTCAAAGATATTCACCAAGCCTGACTGAAAGGGTTAGACGTGTTCACTCAACATGTCATAACGCGTATTTAAACTTCATTGAGCCAGGCAAGCATAACGTATCCTTGCAAGTGTTTACTTCAGTGCTTGATGAAAGTGACGTTAAAATAAAGGTTGTTAGCCAGACTACAGAAGTTATAGTGGACATAGGTAAGGCTTAATATTTAAAGTAACTCTTTTTATAGATAAATACTATTGAAAGTGTATTTATTGTTAATCTAATGAATGATGACAACTGTCTAAAATTGAATGGACATGTTTTTGTAAAGATATAAGATGAGGGGGAGTAATGGAGATTTCTTAAAAGTGAGTCCAGATAAATTGCAAACAGCGTAAATTGGACTAACAAGAATAGCCCCTCCCCTACCGATTAACTTAAAGGGTATCCATTATTAAAGCCGCAAGTAGCCAAACTATCTTTGAACTGAATGGTTGGAAGGGGTTGTTGCAATACTTGTCGGCTTTGTGCTACTGCTATTTAATTATGAAAAATGAATATATGTGTGGATTGGTTTCATACCCTGTAATACACTAAATTTTAAAATGAGCTGACATGGTATTCTTAAATGATTACCGGATGAGTTCACAGAGTATGCGGCCCTATTTTAAATACAATGCATGTCTAAAATGGTGTGAAAATACGCAAAAAAAATAATTTTTTTTTCGTTGAGGGCCATATTATCTGCATGATGAAATGAGGGGTGAGCAGCATCAAATAAACTAACAAAATGACAACGACGTCTTTATTTTTAACATGTGCAATTTATTCAAGTAAACTTTGATAGTTGAAATAATTGTGTTGAAATGCAGTCAATGTAAAGTTTTGGGCTATCGCGTTATACTTGTCTTTAAAAAAAAAGATTGTTGAATTGAGAGCGAGTTGGATAGATCGATATCCATTTTTATAGGTTAATAATTCTTACCAGTGGTGGATTTAGCTATAGGGCAGAGGGCAGCTTGTGTCTGTTGGGTCTAAAATGGCATTCCCATTAAGGCGCCCTCGATGATTACTAAAAAAACGACTGCTAATCACAAAACTTTTAAATCAACAACAAACTAAAGTACGTCAAATTGGCTTGCGAAATTTTGTGTTACAAATGATGAAACTGTAATATCTGGTTTGATCAGTCAGACGTCGTCAATTGGAAAAGAATAAAGAATAATTTTTAAAAAATGATAGACGTGACGTTGTTCTTAGCAAAACAAGTTTTGCCATTCAGAGAACTCAGAGAAAAGTATTGCTTTAGTTATGGTATTTCTACAAATATGTGAAATTGTCATGAATTCCATTTGGGACAGTCATCTAAAATTTGAAAATAAAAATTACCTTAATTGAAGTTATTATTTACAAAATGATTTAACTCAATTACTCTCATCAGAATAAGCGGCAATAAGTCATAATGACGTTAAGTGTGTACAGTTCTTTTCTTTTATTATCGATAAATCATTGATACATGTAAAATTGATCAGTTGTCAGTTTCATTACGTTCGGTTTAAAAATCAGAAGATATGGAAAGGTATACTTTGGTAAATAGCAATGCTGCCGCATTTGCTGAGAAGATTTTAACGGAAGAACAAACACGAAACAATACTTTAACACTCTGTTGAGGACAGCCATGGCTATGGCACATCTGTGACTTTTAGTATTAAGAGTGGCTTTCAGCCCTAATTAAAAAAAAATTCCTCAATGCCATATATGTTCAATGTTGAGCCCACGTTTTGAATTTGGTTATACCCGAAGCAATATCTGTAAACAGGGACGTAATATTATTTTCGACACAGCTGAAAAGTTGTATGCATTCCTCACATCTAGTTTACCACGTCTGTACATACTCTGAAAAAAAAATATATAAATCTCAATATGAATCCAAATTAAGTGGTTAAATAGGATTTAAAGAAAATCGAACATAAAAAAAGCCGAACTTAATAGAACATAATGGGTTGATTATGCTACTAAAAGCATTAAATCGGAAACGTACTTCACTATCTTCGATACACTTGTATCACAAATATCCATCACAAATGTGGGAAGAAAATAAAAAGTAGTTTTGAAGTTTATGCAAAATTTACAAACACTACATTAACCTTGAAGAAGCAATCGAAGACTATGATAACTTTGTGGCCGTCAAAAAAATATGTTACGCTATTTTTGACAATTTTAACCTCCCCCCTACCCTGTCACAAAACTAGGGACACCCTCCCCCCAAGTACGTCACTCATTCGAACAAATATATATATATATTTTTTATTAACAAAATAAATAAATGTAAATATAAAATACCATGACGTCACACGTGGCCGGACACCCCCTCCCCCTTGTCACTAATTGTCACACTTTCTTACACGCCCTCTGGAGCGTGACGTACTTTATGGACGGCCCCTTTAAAGATATGTTTGCATGAATAAAATTCTAACCCTGAGTGAACTACAACTTAAAGAAGTTCTGCTATTCTTGACTGAAAAAACATTTGGCTTTGGGTCTCCTTAATTTGTCAATACTCTATAAAATCTATTTGACTCTTTCTATCAGCATAGCTACTGTTGAAAGAAGTTTCAATAGCTTTAAAATCATCAAAATGTATGTAAGCTTAAAAATGACTAACGAACTTCAATCTGGATTGGCATTAATTTCAATGTGATATAGTCAAGAACGTTGACTTTGAAGCTACGATCATTTTCTGTTTCTTTTAGTGAAATGACGGAAAAAGAAATTTAAAAAGGACTCAGGGCTTTATATAAACTTGCATATAGATCTACTAAGTTTTTTTCTAAGATCAACAAATATTCGATTGAAATAAATTAGCGCTACTATTTTGAAAAAAAAAGAATATGTGTTTACATTTATAACGCAAATTCCTTTTGATAAAAAGTGCATTTATTTATTTTAATTGTCTATCCTTTCAGTCCGAGCTCGATCATGCAACTCCTCTTGTACTGTACCAGATATATAACATTCTCAATTGGGAATTGAGTCACTTTGAGTTATAACCCGGCCTATAATACCATTGGCGAGCATCTACATAAGGGCATCGCGATGGAAATATACTTCAACATTGCGTGTGCTGACTGACCGGTCCACGTTCACAATCATCGCAGATCATTCGGTCAGCAGATGTGCCTCTTTCTCTTCAGACATTCCATATAAATGGCAGCCGAGTTCTTTATTTTTAATTAGCCTATGAAAGTAGCCGTTTGTTGGACAATGTTCTGTCCGCACCTGACAGCTACGAGGCAGTGTCCACAAAGGATCTCGCTTGTGCAGTAGCGGCATGTTCTCGTAAAGCATCCTTGCTGTTCTACCATTTTCCAGCCCACAAGCCATTTTTCATGCAGCTTGCTTTTAGCCACAATTTGACCCTAATTTGGGTCATAGGGCGATCAATTTGGGGCTGAGCAGCGCCTGTTGCGCCAGCAATTTTGCCCTTTTCTGCTGTTTTTTACGTGCCCTGTTATGTACTTTAGGACAACCATCCCCTAGCGAGATCTATTTTTTTAATGATCTCCAGTACAGCATCGACAGTTTCCAAAGAGCCCCGACCCAAGAATTCAAGGAAGGATCTTGATTCGATGAAGACTAAGAACGTTAGAAAACTCATCCTTCTACATAGGCGTAAGCGCTCCTCTTTCACACCATGGTGTATTACCTTTAGCTCGGCGTCCCCGCTCGAGGGTACTGTTCGTATATTATTCAATAACTGCTACATACCCACTTCGTTTATCTGTGAAGCATGAGCCATCTGCATAGAATCTTACAAAGCCGGTACATTAGGCTTGAAGAGTTCTCAGCGCTTCTTCATGCTGAAGCTCAAGTGAACTATTTTTCCCACCACGGAATTTGTCAGTGACAAGCATAAATCGGGTGGTCAAAAGCATTCATGAGTTCACCTTACAGAGACCATGAATAGTTTCCCCTGCTTTTGGGTAATGTAACTAAAACCCCGAGCTCATTGACCGCATCCGTAAAGGAGGGTCGTTTCAGTCGCGAGCGTTTTATCCACCTGTCTTGCATCTGAATACAGTGTTCGTTACGATCCATTCTACAGTATCTTTCCACCTTAGTTAATATTGCCTTCTCTCGCCCTACTTTAAGCAGTTCTACTTTTGCCTAGATTATTTAAAATAATCTCACGACGAAAAGTAGGGTAATATAATTTTAAAATTCACACTCATTGGAACTGGGGCCTCAAAAACGTGTTTTTTCCTAATATTTGCTATTTATAAATTGAAAAGCAGTATTTTTCCTTTTTCATAAATAGGTAAACTCATGTAACTTTGGGAGTCTGTTAGATACACACCCATGATGGCAGCAGGTGAAATAATATTTAAAATATGTTTTGCTGGGCATCGGTACTCAAATTTAATTTTCTCTTTTGCCAATTATCGCCGGAAGCTTTTTCTCAAAAATGTCTAAAGTTTCATGCTTCTACCTACACGGGAAATAGAAGAATTTTTGATGTTCAAGTAGTATATATTTTATATAAGGAAAAAATCATTTTGGGGGCCCCGGCCCCCATGAATGTGAATTTCAAAATTATTTTTCGCCAATTTATTTTGTAAGTGGTTACCCAACAACTTCCCACAGTTTTATGCTTCTACCTACACAGGAAGTTGGAGAATTAGCGATGTAGGTAAAAAAAAGTTTTTGAGTCCCGGCCCCACATGAGTTAGATTTTAAAACCTCTTTTCCGCCCATTTTCGTATATAGATTGTACCCAACAACCTCCAAAAGTTTCAAGCTTCTACCTACACGGGAAGTTGGAGAATTATTGATTTTTAATTAGTATATAGCTTATATAAGGAAAAAAAACATGTTTGGGGCCCCGACCCCCATGAATGTGAAATTCAAAAATATTTTTCGCCAATTCTTGTTGTAAGTTAATAGTCAACATCTTCCCAAAGTTTCATGCTTCTACCTACACGGAATGTTGGAGAATTAGTGATGTAGAAAATAAAAGTTTTTGGGTCCCCGGCCCCACAAGAGTGAGAATTTTTAAAATTCTTTTTTCACAAATTGTCGTATTGAGAGAGTACCCAACAACTTCCCAAAGTTTCATGCTTCTACCTACACGGGAAGTTGGAGAATTAGTGATGATCAGTCAGTCAGTCAGTCAGTTGGGGCTTTCCCTTTTATTAGTATAGATTATTATTATTATCATCATCCTAATCATTTTTTGACTTTCTATTTAAATGTGTTAACTCTTTTTTCAAGATTGATGACCATTTGTTATTTGTGTTCAATGTCGGTATGAGGGTTGGTGGATAATATAGGCATGCACAATATATGCTGAATATTTGTCGATCTATTCAATGGGAAAATGCATTTAAATCTTAATTACTGAGTATGTGTCTATCTCCTATTTCAACTTTAGATAAGCAAATGAATTTGTTTTTCTACTTTTATTCATTTAACAGAAAGTCCACAGAACCTAATAATGAATGTATCAAATGCAGTATTAACAGAATACGGGCTCTTCGTTAAAGAACATGATGACATAATAATGACGTGCTCATCTATTGGTGGAAATCCTAAAGAAAGTAGCATAACACTTAACTGTGGAGATAAGTTGGAGAATGAATATAGTCAGGAAGCCATCTTCACTGTTCGTATTTCAAGATCAATGGATAGAAAAATGTGCCAATGTTCAGCTAAACATATTTCAGGGGGAAAAATATATTCTCATTTCAGGAAACTTTATCTTACTTGTTAGTAGTGAAATATTCTACTTAAATACTCGTGCACTCTAGATGTTTTTCAATAAACATCTAATGCATGTTATTTCTTTTGATGTGTGAAAACTATTTTTTTACTAAGGGATAAAGATAAATTATTTAATATTATTTTCCTACAGTCGCTTAGAAAAATATTTAAAAACGTTATGAATAATGTAATAATATTTAAAAGCAGATATATTTAGGCAATTCTTGCATAAAATTACATCATTTAATCGTGACTATGACACACGGATAATAAAAAATGATACCAAATTATTAGATTTTATATTTGTTTAAATAGTAGTGATTTAAAAAAAAAATCTTTAATAGAGCTCATTTTTCATATAGACTATATAAAGTCAAGCCAAATGTGTCCTTTTCGGTTGATGATCAAGTTAAAATTATTGGTGGAGATGTGAATATAAATCTCGGCGACAAAGTTGTTTTATGTGAAGTGTCGACGGAGGGAGAAAGCCCATTATTTTAATAACACTTGATTGTTTAAACAAAGAGCATAAGGAAACATCTTATGGAAACAGTGTTAATTTGACTATTAACATTGACAGTGTAATGGATAAAACACGATGCATATGCACATCTAAACACCTTTAAACAGAGATTCAAGACATGTACAAAATTAACGTAGGATGTAATCAAAGTCTAGCTTATAAGGGGCTTAGAAAATCATTTTTTTCTACTAGTAAAAAATAAAAGAAATGATTATTATTACATTAGTAAAGTTTTAATATTAATAATATAAGTGTTATTATACAGCGATACGTCTAAATACAATGTCCATGCTTAGAAAAGTTACAGTTTTTTTTTTCATTTTGCTTTTAAATGTTTAGTTTTCTCCACATGTCTTATTGCCTGTTGCGCTTTATTATAACATATTATATTTAAAATAATTTTTGAGATAGTATTCCGTTATTGTTTAGGACTTGACTATTGTTAGCATTGTACCCTTTGTTTTTGTCATGGAATGACATTATTTTAGGTGGATACATGCTGTGGTAACATCGTCATGTTTCCTAATATTCAGTCTATGTTAACTTTACTATCAAAATTGGTAGTTTAATAAAATCAGTTTTTAAAGTTTCATGTAAAATATGTTTTTAATTTTGCTCATGAGTCCAACTGGTTCTCTTTTTACTGTGTTTCGCTGAACTTTTTTTTTAAAAAAGTAAACAAAATTGCATATATATATATTCGTCTGGGCAAATTTGTTGCATGTTCGAGTGGCTTTATTATTAGTATATTTTAAAAAAAATCTAATCGAGGATTTAACAGACACAGTTACATACTTGTGAAAGGAATAACGCTTTTAATTTCAAATATATAGAGATATAGTAATTTTAAAAAAAACACACACACACTCACACACACAAACACAAAAGAACATAAAAAAAGAATAATATTTAGATCAGACACTATTTTATATCTCTTTAAATTTGTTAACATTTTATTTTTTTACAACATTAAATTTTATATACATAATAGACTCAGTCATATTATAGAAATTTAATTTTATTTTGCATAAAAGAAAACATGTTCATTTAATATGTACTAATTTAAATGATTTTCCAGGGTAGAAAAATCGGCCAAAATAGTTTGACGTTATTTTTGATGGCTTTTTAAATATTAATAAATCTTAGCAATTTGAGTTTCTATGACACAAAAAAACACAGATTATATGCAATTTTCATAAAAGATCATGCATCTATTTTTAAATAAAAATCTTTAAAATTTATCAAATTAAACATAAAATAAGAAAAATAAAAATATTGTTTAACAGTTGGTCAAGAAAAAAAACCAATTTGTGAACGTGTCTTCAATTCAACCCATGTCAACATAACTTGTTCTACATTTAAAGTTTTTCCCCAAGCAAACTGTACATGGAGGACCTCAGACCCAATTTACTCTTTACAGGTATGAAAAAAAAATCTAAAAAACAAGTTGTTAATTGGATTTAAGAATTGTATATTTATAAAAAATTTATTTCTGTACATTAATTTAAGAATAGTAAAAATGCATTATTATTATTGTTATTATTATTATTATTATCTAAATTTTATAGTTAGCGTGGCAATAGTAAAATGATTGAGCCTACTTTATTACAATTGTGCATCATCATCTTAAGGAATGTAACTACAGTCGTCTGAAACACGTTGCCTTTCCATTGTTCTCCTCGATTTGGCTGGTTTGGTTTGCTAAGAGGGTCAAACTTTCAAAAAGATGTGTCTGTATGTTCCAAAACCTTTTTTCAGTAATGAGCAATGGTATGTTGCTCTCTCCAGAGTTCCTTATTGTCATTCACTCATAATAGTTTGTCGAACTTCACACCATTCGGACAACTTTGTTTTCAGGGAGCCTTCACCCGTCACTAAATCCTAAGCAGCGTTTGCTACGACGCGGGTCGGCTAATTATTATATATTCTTATCACATCATTAAAAATTTGGTCTTCTTTTAAATAACCTCATTAACATGGGGATTCGATGATAATTTCTAATTTATTGTTACTGGTAAATATTTTGCATTTTTAGTTTTAATTTTTTCTTTTTAGAGTTGTTATCGATTAAATAAAATGTAATTGTTAAACTTTTGAAAAATAACTGAATAATGAATCGATAATTTTGATTAAAGCTAAAAATAAGATGACAAAAACAAAGGAACAAAAACAGGCAATCGACATTTTTTAAATTTAAATATAAGTAGTTCAACATAATATCAATGAATTTAAATTTTGCTATTGTTAATTAAGTAAAAATAATGTTTACAAATAATTTTCCTTATAAAAAAACTGCTTATTTGAAAGTTAACACTTTATAACACCTTTTTTTTTTAAAGTGGGGAAGTTTGTACGTTAAAAAGCGAATTATTATGAATTATAAATAATCAATTTCTTTTTAATAAATCACAATTATTTTTTTGAAACATCCACTTTAATTTTAATCGCTATTCTATCGATGAAAATAATTTTAATCGATTAAAACATTTACTGATTAATCGAGAAATTAATCTTTAATTTTTGCAGCCCTTGTTCTTTTCTCTGGATTGTTTTTTTTAATGTTTCTATAAATAGACCAAATTATTTAACAATAAGTAAAAATATTTGGTCAAATGTATCTTATTTGGACTTCTATCGATGTTGCCTCCCTGTCATATTTTTAATGTGTGAAATATGGTGTATATCGTTGTGAGTGACCTACTATTCAGGGAGTACAAAATTAACAAATGTATGTATCTCTTCAAGATCAAACTCATCTGTTAAGAGGCTATAATGACTTTAAAAATAAAAGACTTCTAAATATGCTTCATAAAGTCACTCACTACAATAGATTTACTGATATAGTTTAGCGGCTCCGCCTTCACAAAGTTATGTTGAGGAGATCAATGCTTACGAAGCATTGATTGATTTACAGTATTTTTACCACATTTTTCTTAGTTTGCTTTCTTGTCTGGATGTTTGTCTTTCCGGGGCAAAAATTGAATTCCTTTTTTGAACCACTTCATATCATCCAATTTTGATGAAATTTTGCATGCATACTTGATTCACATGACAATTTAATATTTCATTAATTATAGTACTCAATTCTACTTAATTATAGTAGAATTAAATTCTATTTTTCCTGATATGGAATAACTAATCAAATGTCAATGATTTCTTGTGTTTTCCGGAAAATGTTTCGTTAAGTTTGGTAATTTTCTCAAAATTTCTTGAAATTTGAAAAATGTATGACCGTTAATTTCAAACATGAACAAATAAATAATATATTTATAAAAAAGCTTTTTAAAACACCACGTTTTTCATTTGAACTAAAAAGTATAAAATAAAAATATTTTTAAAAAAGTTTTTAAGATACCACGTTTTGTGAACTAAAAGGAAGAAAATAAATTTTTTCTTGGGCTCTGTTGGAACTTCCCTTCCCCTGGGCTGAGCCAGAACTGTTTTGTTGGATGCACATTGTGGACATTTTGTACATACACACTCTTACACACCAAAATATTTTCGAACTAAAAACGTTGGGCGCATTCGGCTGAAATTAAATGAAGTATCATATATAGACTGTGGAGGAATTTGAAACTGAAAAGTTTAATGTAATAGCATTAATAGACCAAATTTCAGCCGAATGCCCCCCACGTTTTTAGTTCGAAAATATTTTGGTATGTAAGAGTGTGTATGTACAAAATGTCCACAATGTGCATCCAACAAAACAGTTCTGGCTCAGCCCAGGGGAAGGGAAGTTCCAACAGAGCCCAAGAAAAAATTTATTTTCTTCTTTTTAGTTCACAAAACGTGGTATCTTAAAAACTTTTTTTAAAATATTTTTTTAGAATCTGTTAGCACTATTATTTTTTTTCCTGGAAAGGCTCTTCTTTTTTGTCCTTCACATTTTAGTTACAATGTGAGATTTAATGAATTTATGACTACATATTTACTCTGTCTTTGGGAAAACTAGACATCTATTATTCTGGTTCTGAGAATTTAAAAAGGAACTTACCAAAATTTTTACTCAAATTTATTATTCATTGTCTTTTTTTAGTTACAGGGAGCCAGACAGAGTAAACAAGACAATTTCTACATTGTACAGAAATATCCAGTGAAGTACGAATATTACAATACTACATGCTCCATTAGTCTGGCGCTTGAAAAAACATCAAATCTCACAATTACTGTAGACATGTATCCAAACTTGCAAGTACCAAATTTGAACTTGAGTTTTGTTACTAATAGTGCATCAATACATTTTGATGTTGGTAAGTTTACAAAATAATGTTATATTCAGATTTTTAAAACAATTTTAAGGATAAGACTTACTTGTACTTGCATGTTACAAATGTGTGCATTTACTTCAGTCAATGTCATATTGCAATACATAAATACATGGTCAATGTACCAACGCTCTTCCTTTGGTAATTCTAATATACACGTATTTACAAGTGAATAAGATAAAAGTCAACAGATAATTTAACATTGCTTTGTAATTAGTTGTTAAAAATATGTTTATTTTCTCTTTTAGGTTATATTTTATGAATTTTTCGGCTTTGTATAAATTAATATTGCTCTTGCTTATAACACACAAAAAAAGAAGCATGTTCTAAATTACGGACAATTAAGTAGGTCCATAATATTAATTTGAATATTTTAGAGTAAGTCCGGTATGAAAACTACAACAATAAATGGCATTCAGATTTAGCACTTTAACACATTTTGAAACATGTTCACTCTTATTAGGTTTGAATAAAAGGCGAAGCCCTCACTCACGCACTAACTCATTCACTCAACCATTAACCTATTCAATCAGTCACTCACTATTTTTCCAATGTCAAATGTAGGGAGAAGCATGAAAATTTGGGGAGTTGTTGAGTGTACTTCCGCTATGGTAACAGACAATTAATACGAAAAATTAATCTGGGACCAGGGGCTAGCATAAAATTTAGTTTTTTTTGTTATTTGAGCTTTAAAAAATTAGTTTAATCTTTGTCTAATGTGTAAACGGATCTATTTTGATTAGGAAGAAAAAACTAATAAAGATATTTAAATAATATAGGGAATTCAATTTCTAATGTCAATTTCGTTCATACCGGGGCCACCAAATCTTTTTTATTCGTGTAACAATGTGTTTCCATTTCAATTTTAAACGATCGTAACAAAGCTTTGTACACTCCATCTTGATAAGAACAAAATCAATAGGTGTTTTAAATTTTACACCTGACACTGATTTGTCTCAGCAAACTCACTTACTCATTTTTTCAAAGCATTTAACTCACTTGCTCACTTATTTTATTTCTAAAACGTCCTGTGTAATTAGAAGTATTGAATTTGGGAATGGTGTTAAGAATACTCCCTCAAAGGTACCAGTAAAAAAAAATACTACATTATTATTGACTGAATATGGATTAGGAACCAAAATGTGATTTTACCAAAATGTGAGAAACCTACATTATATTTAAAGAAAATACTTTGTAAAGAAGGGATCTTGACAAAAATTGTTATATAAAACATTTTTGGTAGTATCACGCCAAAATTAAAAGCCAAATATTATTTTCTAATTTTATTTATTACTTATGAGCCACACTAAAAAATTTCTAAATTGTAACATAGCCGTTTCTTCCCTTGAGGTCTTCAAATAGATTTTATGAATTAATAAATATTTTTCAAAGCGTTTAAGATCATTGCTATTTTTATATTTAACACCTTGTAGTTAAAACAGTAACAACACTATCTCTGTAGATAATTTCTCTACCAAACAAGAGAAAAATAAAAGATTTTCATGAGTATACACTTTGTCTCATAATATCAAATAAGTTTAAGTGAACATAACCAAATAGGGACAGAAGGAAGGTGTTTTAAGCAAGTAGCCACTACCATTATTTTCAGCAAACACTTCTAAGTTTTAGTCAAATCAGAAGCGTCGCTGTAAAGTAGACGAAGACTAAGTGGCTTACCAAAAGTTTGTCAAGTGAGACGAAGTCAGCTTACATTACAGTAGCTTTCATACGAATTATTTTCAACCAGTAGTGAATTTAGAATTATATTGACTATCTGACTTATGTGACCTACTTATGTTTCCTTTGTGTCTCAAATTTCTTTTCATGTGTATTTGTTGGCGTTATCAAATAATACAATTTCTCGTACAATAATTTTCGAAACAACTCATGTTACGAAAGTGCACTTTAATAATGAAGTTACCGACAATATCACAAATCACAATTTTTAAAAGTAAACTTTAGAATACATATGGTAGACAGTGCTGCCAGCGACATATTTATGAAAAACCTAGCCAACACGTCAAAATAAACCTACATCAAATGGAAGCTGTTAAGCTTGCGCTCTTGTGATGTATAAATGGTCCATGTCTCGCTCCCATATAGTAGTGTACTGATGACACAGGCTCGATAGACGCACAGTTTGGTTTTCTCCGTTAGCTTGGTGTTTTGCCAGACCCGCTAATTTAGTTTAGCCATTGTTGCAGCTGACTTGCCAATTCTGCTGTTTATTTCCTCTTTAATGGACCAAAAAAAATCAATTGGAGACCTTGGATCCCAAGTAGACGAAGCTGTCCACAACCTCCAGGTTTTCATTATCGATATTTATGTTAGGAGGAGGTCGAGTGTCTTGGGTCATTATGTATGTCTTTTTCAAGCTGATTTGCAGACCAAATTCTTTGCAGGCATTGGAGAAGCTTGACACGAGTTGTTGCAAACCAGATTATGTATCAGCTGTTAGTGTCGCATCATCCGCAAATAGTAGCTCTCGAATTAGGACATCCGTCGTTTTGGTCTTGGCTCGGAGGCGGGCAGTGTTGAAAAGTCATCAATGAGCTCTGTTATGTAAGCAGATTCCCTCACTGCTGTCCTTAAATGCGTATCAAAGAAGTACAGAGAAGAATATTCCGAACAGTGTTGGCGCGAGTACACAACCTTGTTTAACTCCGCTACTGACAGGGAAGGCCTCTGACTTAGCTCTATTGAACTGCACTGTGCCAAGCATATTTTCATAAAACTGTCTGATGATGGCAAGTACGTGAATTACGGACACTTCGACCCGGACGATTCGACCCCGGGCGGTTTGACCCTGGCAATTTCGACGCCAGGACGATTCGACGCCAGGACGTTTCGACCCCGGTCGGTTCGACCCCGGACGGTTCGACCACGGACGATTCGACCCTAGGGTGTTTCGAACCCGGACGATTCGACCCCTTTCTCTTTAAGGCGTAAAATGTTTTGGTTTTTAAAAATTCTTTTTTAATTCTTTTTTAATTACAATAAACAGTTTGAGTTTAATATTATCTCTTTAAAAACAAAAACAGTAGGAAATAGTTATTTTTAACGGTTTTTAAAATGATAGTATGATTGAACAAATAATATAGTCTTATATTAATATGTCTTAAAAATTAAAAATAGAATGAGATGTTATTTTTAATAATTAAAAATAGTACAATGTATAAAATAAAATAGTCTAATTTATATTAATAGCTCTTAAACATTAAAAATATAATGAGATATTTTTAATAATTAATTTAAAATAGTACAATATATAAGAGTCTAATACTAATATTTATTAAAACAGTAGGGTGATTCAACCTCGGACGATTCGATCATTTTCTTTTTAAGGCGTGAATTTAAAAAAAAAAAAATTCTTTGCTTTTATTTTATTTTTGCATTTTAAAAATATTTTGTGGTTTAAAAATAATCAGTTTAATAATATTATCTCTTTAAAATAAAACACAGTCTGAAAATGTTATTCTGAACGTTAAATTTACGACATTTTGGAAAAAAAATATATACACTGATTACCAGTCAACATTCAAAGCGAAATCATGATTTTGATGAATACGCTATCGGTCTGAGGTAAAAAGTCCGATTCCACCACAACCCCGATCCGATGTAATTGGACAATAAAAAAGGCAATGTGGGAAATTACCTACAGTATCTCTGCCCATACTCCCTGTATTTACCTTCTCAATAACCCTCGCCAGCACATCGAGTTCTGTGGTCGTCGCTTAGTCTCGTCTTCATAACTAGTCGTTAATTATATAACCACCGGACAGTTCGAAATCCAGACGTTTTGCCTAGGGTGCAGTAAATATTGTTGTAAAAGCTGCCCTGGTACCCTTTCAAACGCCGCATTATTTTTGCCATCATGACCGCTTTATAATACAAACTAGCCACCACCCATGCACCTCATTTTACAACTGCATGCTTCCAGTAAATCGATGGTAAACTGAACATTCAAATAGACGGTAAATATCAATGCGTAACGTTCAGTCAGGTCATAAGGTCCCAGCAGCTTGAATGCTTTTGTCTGCTATGCGACATATTAAATATTGAAATTTATTTACGTTAGATAACTTTGTACGTCTTATTAAAATCTTTTTTTCTGCCAGGCAAGTCTATAGGTGTTAACGTACATTTTTAAGAGATATTAATATAAAACTATATTATTTGTTCAATGATATTATCATTAAATAAACGTTAAAAATAACTATTTCTTACTGTTTTTATTTTTAAAGTGATAATATAAACTTAAACTAATTATTTTTTAATTAAAAAAAGGATTAAAAATGGATTTTTAAAAACCCAAACATTTCACGCCTTACAAAGAAAGGGGTCGAATCGTCCGGGGTCGAAACACCCTAGGGTCGAAACGTCCTGGGGTCAAACTGTCCGGGGTCGAATCGACCGGGGTCGAAACGACCTGGCGTCGAAACGTTCTGGCGTCGAACTGGCAGTGTCGAACCGTCCGGGGTCGAATCGTCCGGGGTTGAAGTGTCCGACAACCCAAGTAGGTGAGGGGGCAGCCGATTTTAACCAGAATTTGGCATAGCCCGTTGCGACTGACGAAGTCGAAGGCTTTTGTAAGGTCCACAAAGGCAATATATAGTGGCTTCAGCTGCTCTCTGCATTTTTTCTGGAGCTTTTGTATGGAGAACAGCATGTTTATGGTAGATCGACCGGACCGGAAACCGCACTGAGATTCTAGATAGACACGGGATGCTAGGCTCTGTAAACGTGTTAGTATAACGCGGGCAAAGGTCTTTCCTACAATACTAATGAGTGAAATACCGCGATAATTATTGCAATCACTCCTATCACCTTTGTTTTTATATAGTGTCACTTTATTTGCATCCTTTAGGTCTTGGGGGATGTAGCCATGTTCCCAGCAGAGGGACATAATTTTCTGCAATGGATGGAGTAGAGCTGTCTTGCCACTCTTTAGAACATCTGGTGGTTATCCATCATTCCCAGGCGTTTTTCCACAAGCTAGGCTGTTAATTCTTTTGCTCAGCTCTTCCTGTGTGGGCACGACATCAAGTTCTTTCATGAGTTGCATATCTGGGATGTCATCTAGAGCGGTGCTGGAGACTGTGGTAACTGTTGAATACAATTCCAGATAATTTTCAACCCAGTGTTTAAGCTGTGCTTCATGGTCTTGAATAATTTCTCCACTTTTGGACTTTAGGGGAGCAACTTTTGACGTCAAGGGGCCAGTTGCCTTTTTGATGTTTTCGTACATGACTTTTGCAATTCCCATGTCTGCAGCTGATTGTATCTTGGAACAGAGCTCAAGCCAGTAGGTATTGACACATTTATGTGCAACCTTTTGGGCAAGTGATTTGGTTGTTTTTAAGGCATGCAACCTGTCGGGTGTAAGCTTTTCCTTGTAAGCCAAAAGAGCTTTCCTTTTTGCTTCAGTGACAGGTTTCATCTCGTCCCAATGTTCATGAAACCAGTCAGAGTTTTTGTGAGATTTTGTGCCAAATAGTGAGGTCCTAATTCGTGCCAATACCCAAAGCATGTTCTCAATTCTTAGTGAAAGACGCCTTGAGGTGGCTAGGAAATGTCAAAAGAATGAGCCCCGGCCGCATCCCGGAGAACCTCCTATATGGTGAACTTTTTTCAGGAAAGAGGAAAACATGTCGCCCACGATTGCGATTTAAAGATGTCTGTCAAAGGGACATGAAATCAGCCAAAATACATACAAGTGACTGGGAGTGTAAGGCAGAAGATCGGTGTACGTGGCGCACAGTTGTCAAAGAGGGCGTCAAAGTAGCCGAGGAGCGAAGAATGGAGGAGTCTGCAGACAGAAGAGCTAGGAGAAAGGCCAAAACATTTGGAAGCACAGAGATCGTGTGTAAAAACTGTGGTAAAGACTGTCACTCAAGGATAGGACTGCACAGCCACTCGAGAAAATGCAACCCAACCCAACGGTGATGCACCATCGTCTCACGAGACGGAAGGATGCCGAGTCAAGTATGTTTTAGTGTAAGGCTGCAATCTAATATCGCAAAGCGTGTGAAGCCATTTAAAACGTCATTAAATAAATTGTTAGGAATCAAATGTTTAAGTGGATCTTTCATTTAAAGTTGCACTTTTTTAAGTGTCGTCACATTTCTTAAATTGCAGCCTCCCCCTTGTCACACATCTCACAAAAGTATGAACACATTCTCTCCCCCCATTCCCCTCCCCAAAATCGGTTTGGCATTTGCATTTATTAAATATTCTACGTAACTATCTGATCAATTTACTTACAGCTACATTTTTAACCCTTATGTCATCATCTTTATAAATCTTAGTCTAGTCAGCATTCTTGGAATAATTATTATTTTTTATATTACCAACGCTCCTTATATACGGAAGATATTTGAATCCATTGTTTAAGTCTCAACTTCGATATTTATTTAAGTTTTAAATGTTGGGTTTACTCGTATAATAAGGCAACCATTTCACTTCCGAATTCCCGACGGAAAGAACGAGAATTCGTATGAGTTTGTTGATGCATAAGGAATAGGAATGTTTTTTATAACTATGTCTATCTGAGTAATGTATTAGATCAACTAGAATCCTAGAAACCTAGACGGGGTAAAAAAAAACATTAAAAAAAAAACCTAGCGCTGTAAGTAATGATGGTAGAAACATTTACTAACACTTTTCAGCCATCTTATCAATTTCTCCTTTAGAACCTTCTTCCACGCACCTTTCATGAGAGCTTCTTTCTATGCTCTCGTGATTTTCACATGACAATTTCTTTGGGGCTAAGTAAAAAATTGTTTTTAGCGCATTTTCGAGAAGTTGAATGCGCTATTGCACCCGTTTTGTCAGTCCGTCCGTCTGTCATCACCCTAGATCTCAGCAACCATAAGTCCTAGACCCATGATGTATATATGTTTTTAGCGCATTTTCGAGATGTCGAAATCGCTATTGCCCCCGTTTTGTCCGTCTGTCTGTCATCACCATGATCACAGGATCCATAAGTCCTAGACCCATGATGTATATATGTTTTTTGTATGTCCTGACCTGCCATTGGTGCATCAACACTCAGTTACTCGATCCGTTAAAAAACCCCGTTAAAACTACCAAAAAACTTTGCGAATCGAGAGTTAACACTGGCACAAGGAACGGGCGCCATTGCCGGAAGTCGAATACATAGTTTTTCAAGCATTCAAGAGTGGTGTGAAATCGTGCAAAAGAATTAATTAGTGTTTTTTTTAGTTGACGTCATTAAAATATGTGTAAAAGTTTAGAGAGTTTTACTTCATCATTTGTGGTGACTTGTAGTTAGGTTAAAGAGAAAATAA
>MUZC01002932.1:24957-46747 GCA_002072015.1 Radix auricularia
ATCTACAAGTAAGAGCTGCAGAACAACAACAAAATACTGCGGCACGTAGGGCAACACGTCAAGAACCAACCGAATGGGAACGAGCAGTTGCTGAATATGAGCAACAAATTCAAGACGGCCCAATGCATCGTTGCTACAGTTGTGATCGTTTATGGTTCAAAAAACAACTCCACAAGAGGACAAGAGCGCAACTAAAAACTTCAAAATGTACAGATGAGTACATTAATGTACTTGTACTTGAAGAACTGCACAAAAATTTAGAGTACTGGTTTTGCAACACATGCATTGTCAGTGTTCGAAAAAAATCGTTTCCTCGTCTGAACATTCAGAATTCGGGAATTAAATTTCCCGATGTACCTGATGTAGTCAAGAATTTGACAAGTTTAGCAGAAAGGTGTGTGGCTCTTCGTATTCCGTTTATGAAGATCATCACATTAGGCTGTGATCGTCAATATGGCATAAAATCAGGTGTTGTCAATGTTCCAATAGATGTGAGAAAAACAATCCAAGCAATACCAGCACATCCAAATGCAAGCGGTGTTATTGAAGTGACGTGGATGAGAAGTATGCGATTTAAGAACTACTACATGAAAGCGCGAGTAAACCGTGCATCAATTTGGAATGCTGCAGTAGCTTTGTGCCAAAAAACACTCTACAAAGCTGAAGGAGTAGTGCTTGACAACAATTTCAATGCCAACAATCCAGAAGAGATTGAAATTGATTCGGCTGAAGGACAAGAAGAACAAATGGATGTAGACGAAGCGAATGTTCCACAAATTGACGAAAAGGACACAGAGTTGTTGGAGATTCGTGCACAGAACGAGAACTACATTCCAGAAGAGACAATGCTAGATTCAGCTGAAGGCATTCAATTTGCTCCAGGTGAAGACCAAACTCCACTACCTATCCTTATGGATAAGTACTGTGAAGAGATGGCTTTCCCAACAATTTGGGGAGGAGAGCCAAGACGATGCAATGAAAACGTCAAGCTGTCATTTGAAGATCACGTTTCTTCAGAAATTCGTCGTTTTGATCGTCGTGCTGTTAAACCAGAGCATCTTTTGTTTCTTTACAAAAAAGCAATGATTAAACAGCTTTTGAGTAAAGTGAACATCGTCTTCCGTAAAGCAGCGGTATATATGAATGTAACAGCACAGCAAGCAATCAATCGAGATTTCATAAACGATGCTGTTGCGAAGGACAACGTTTACCGTTTCATGAACTCGATTACTGGTTCACCTGCCTATTGGGAGCAACAAAAAAAGAACGTGCTTGGAATGGTGAGACAATTTGGAATTTTTTCACTTTTCATCACACTGACAGCAGCAGAGACGCATTGGAAGGAATTGCTCAAAATTTTGAAAATTGTTGTCGACAAACAAGAGCCTTCAGACGAAGAGCTGAACGACATGGCATTTGAAGAGAAATCGCGTTTGATTAGTTCAGACCCAGTTACGTGTGCATTGTACTTTGATCATCGAGTCAAGTCATTGATGGCAACTTGGAAAGCAAGAGATGGGCCTTTTGGAATTTATAAAATCGCTCATTACTACTACCGAGTAGAGTTTCAGCATCGTGGCTCACCACATATTCACATGGTTGTGTGGTTGAAAGATGCACCAAGGTACAATCCATACGAAGAAGGAAATACCTCAATGATCATTGAGTTCATCGATCAATTGATGACCACAGAAGACAATGAAGAAATGGCAGATCTAGTCAAATATCAAATGCATAAATGTTCATTTACCTGCAAGAGAATGGTAAATGGACAGCAAATTTGCCGTTTTGGATCACCATTCCCTCCAATGGATCAGACTGTCATTCTGGAACCTCTTCCAAAAAACCACTTCAGAAATATGACGAATGTTCAAAAGGATAAGATATTTGGAATCAACACGAAGCTGCAAAACCTTTTGACGACTAGTGCCAGGACGAATGGAAGTTTTGAAGATCTGCTTACAAAACTAGAGTGTACAAGAGACGAATACATCACAGCAATCAGAAGTACGATCAACAGAACAAAATTCTTTTTGAAGCGGTTACCAAAAGATTGCCTTGTGACTGGGTATAACAAAAAGATTCTGTCTTTGATGCGAAGTAACATGGACATCCAATTCGTAACTGAAGCCTATGCATGTGTTGGCTACATCGTCGATTACATCAACAAATCAAGTCGAGGATTATCACGTTTGCTCCGTCAATGTGTTGAAGATTATAATCGAGGAAATCATTCTCTTCGAGAAAAGCTCAACAAATTAGCAAACATAATGTATAATTCGTCTGAAATTTGTGCACAAGAAGCTGTCTGGGCTCGACTTCGATTGCCAATGTCATATGGCACATCAACGGTCGAGTTCATTAATACATCGCCAATTGAAAATCGACAACACATGCTTAAGTCCAAAGCCGAATTAGAAAGAATTTACGCAGAAAATCCAAACAGCACCGACATCCTGACAAAAGGTCAAGTTGAAAGGTATACAGAAAGACCAAATCAGTTAAATGACTTGTGTCTAGCTGATTTCGTTGCAAACTGGACTATAAAAGGAAAAGGTGCAGTAGATCCTTTGCAAGATGAGGAAGAAGCAGACGCTGTAGAACAAGAAAATGTAGATCGACGAAGAACAACAAAACTGAAGCTTCTAGACGGGACAGAAATAAGTGAAAGAAGAGAGTCAAAAGTCATCCGGTACAGAAGATACAACAAAGAAAACGACCCTGACAATTATTTTCGAGAGATGATATTACTGTTTCTTCCATTCCGAGATGAAAAGGCTGAAGTTGAAGATGTCAATAAAGAGGAAGTGTTCCTTGCAAATAGAGAGGTCATCGAGAGAAACTACAAAAAATATAATGAGTCAGACCTCGATTTCAATGAAATTTGCAACGAATTGGAGAAAGAGAGAAGAGTGCAAAATAATGAACAAGAAGAAGGTGAACAAAACGAACAAGCTGACGAAGAAGGAAGGCCTGACGAAGAAATCGAAGAATTTGTCAACGTCTTCGATTATGATGACACAGTTATTCAACCAAACATCGTATTTGAGTTCGGTGAGCAAGAGTGGACAGCAGAGCAAGTTCGAAAGTATGTTGTTCCAGACCAAATGCTGACTGATGAATTTTTGACATTGTGTGACAGATGCAATGAAAAACAGCGTGACTACCAAATGGAAATACGACATCATTTCCTCAACAAAGATTTACCATTTTATCACTTTGTAAGTGGTAAAGCAGGTGTTGGAAAAAGTCATCTGATAAAAACAATTTATCAAGATGTACTCAGAATTTTGAGGAAGGATGCAGGAAATGCCGAAGGTGTTGAAGTACTTTTGGTAGCTTACACAGGAAAAGCTGCACACAACATTGGAGGAATGACAGCACATGGTGCTTTTGCATTAAATGCAGGTGCAGGTCAATCAAGAGTGACAGAACTCTCTGCAGACAATTTAAACACACTTGCTGCACAACTTTACAAATTGAAACTCATCATCATTGATGAAATTTCAATGCTATCATCCAACCTATTTGACCAAATTCATCGCACATTGACAAAAGTTTTCCGAACTCACAACACAGACAAAATCTTCGGAGGTGTTTCAGTTATCGTTGTTGGCGACTTCAATCAATTAGCACCAATTGGTAGTTACGTTTTCGAAGCGAGATCAGATCCAATTGCACGAATAGTGGGAAATCAAATTTGGCCACGCTTCAAATACTTTGAACTAGATGAAGTGATGCGACAAAAAGACGACAAGCTCTTTGCTGAAGTACTAAACCGTTTGGCAGTTGGACAAATGACAGAAGAAGACAAGCAAATGTTCCGAGATCGACAATTTTCCGAAGATCCAATTGAAGTTGAGAGATCAAATGGAGCGATTAAGTTGCTACCTCCAGAAGGAAAACAAGCGATCCGTCTTTTCCCATATAACGCTGAAGTGGATGCTTTCAACGAGGAACGAATTCGAAGACACAAAGCTACAAATCCAGATGTACTTGCAATCAAATTTACAGCTATGGACACGTTGATTGGTAGAGTCACACCAAGACAATCCAATCAAGCACTTCACTCGCTGGAGAACAAGAAAACAAATGACACAGCTGGCTTACCAAAATCACTCGAATTAGTCGTGGGTATTCGTTACATGGTGTCCACAAACATTGACGTCAGTGATGGGTTGTTCAACGGCGCATCCGGAATTTTAAGAATGGCAGAAGTTTTTCAACGAAAAGTAAACTCTGTCTACATAGAGTTTGACGATCTAAAGATTGGATTGAAAGCTCGAGCAGCACGAAAAGCATTCATGGATGCACACAATATTTCCCAGAATTGGACTCCAATTGCAAGGACAAAAAAAGTTTTTAACGTCCTTCAAAGTGGAAGTGTACAAGTTTGCAGAGAGCAGTACCCCCTAGTGGTCGCCGAAGGAATTACTTGTCACAAGAGTCAAGGTCAGTCCATGGAGCGTGTAGCAGTTCACTTAGGTGCTAGAAGCTTGCAACGCAAACTGGTGTATGTTGCCTGTTCTCGTGCAACCTCCCTGAACGGTCTCTATCTCATTGGAGAATTAAGAGACCCGAAACCACCAACCAGAAAAGACTTCCAGGTGGATACTGAAATTCAGCGTTTGAAAACAAGTTGTTTACTTACACCACGGTTCAAGATGCTCAGAGATCAATCAGCAGACATACAACTTGTGTCATTCAACGTACAGTCTCTACACAAACACGCAATCAGTATAAGAGCAGACCAAGTGTACACAGTCAGCAACGTTTCATGCTTTCAAGAAATTTGGATGAACAACACCGATGATGCCGAAATTCCAAATATGGTTGAAGTCGTCAGAAATCCTAGCACAATCAGAAAAGCAGAGGGAACCATCATCTACACAAATATCAATTCGGGATTGATGACATCACAACAAAAATCGATAAAACAAGAGTCTGGTCAACATCAACACATCGAAGCAACATCGTGTATGGTTGATGACATTGTCGTTATCAACATATACAAAAATCCAGCAACAAACAATCGGTTTTTCAAAGATTTCATCAATGAAAACTTTGCAGCACAACTCAATCAACCAAACGTCATCATTTGTGGTGACTTCAATCAAGATCTTAGCGGCCCAGGGGCAGAAATTGAAAACTTTTTCGAAACAAGCTTCAACATGCAGCTACTTTCACCAAGATTGGCAACCACGATCTATCAAACAACAATTGACGGAGTATTTGGGCGATTGGCTAATTACAATTTAGAATGTTTCATTTATGAGTCCTATTTCAGTGACCACAAACCACTTGTAGTTAGATTAAAGAGAAAATAAAAAATTATAAAATGTAAAGAAATGACTTTTAAATACATTTTTTTCAGGTATATTCATTACACAAGAAAATTCATAAATATATGTCTAAAATCTAAACACAATTAGTGATAACTACATAATGCTGATATCTAACATAAGTACTGATACACAATACGAAAATGCGCTAACACGTCCTGAGTCCAAAAAGGGACCAGGCTAAACATTATTTTTTTTTAATGCTGATGATTTAGTAGCTTTCCTAAATTTAAAAAGTGATGATGTGACATCACACATGCTATTCTATATACTAGAATGCAATTTGGTGCAAATGTGCACTTGATCGAAAAGCATCCTAAATAATAAAAAGAAGGTGTCTGTATGGTCCTTAAAAGCGATTGGTACATCAAACTCCTACAGATTACCACAACTAATTCCTAGCGAAGAAAAATTAAATTTTATTTACATATTAAACAAATTTACGCGGACGTTCAAAACGAGTTATTTTTGGTGCAGTATAATGTCATTCATTTTGAGGCGTCACTAGGTTTGGTGTTACCCTGGGCGGTAGCTCATGTTGTCACCTCCATCACGACTTAAGCCACACAACTCTTCTGAGTTTTTCATTGCAAAATAACGGGAACATACATAATGTTTAATATTGTTGTTACCCCCGTGATGGTGTCCCCGTGGCGGCCTGTTGCCACTGCACATCTAGTGACGTCACTGCATTCAGTATTGTGTGTCCATCCTTAAGTGTGTCAATCCTGCTAATCACTAATGCTTCTTCTTGACAACATGCCACAGAAACGATACTGGACCATCTTTCGCCGTGCTTCGTTACTCATTTTTACAAAAATTAAAAATATAAAAGCAAATATATAAGTACTGATTGCTTATGTGTTTTGTAACTCTTAATTTTTAAAATACTAAAGGGTGCTAAGTGGCGGACGAATAATACAAATTTAAATTTAAATTTTAAAATAATTTTGCTTGAAATTTGTCAATATATCTTATTTCTGGTAAATGTTGCTCTTCTCAAGGTAAAATGTGTACATTCCACTGACATCCATCGATATTTACATATTCTAGATTTATTATTTCCATCACGTATGCATACGCTCTCTCTGTGTGGATCTCTCTCTCTCTCTCTCTCTCTCTCGCTCTCTCTCTCCCAGTCTCTGTGTGTGTTTGTGTAAGAGTGATGCTGCTCCAAATGCTAGGCATTCCATAAGTATGAAGAAAAGATTGGTTTGAGGCGACTTTTCCCAACAATGTAATTATTTTCCAACTGACACAATTGTATAGTACACAGTAAACTTCTATTTAATAGAAGAGTCTTTAACAGATAACATTACTCCTGAAACCTAAAGTGTCATTGCTTCAAACATAATGCAGTCACGTCTGTATGTATCTTAAATATTTAAAAATAGGGTAAAACATGTGTACGAGTCAGCAGACATGATCTCCTATCGATGGTGCTGTATATGTGTATGTGCGTGCAGGCGGATGGATTGGAGTGGGTGCGCGTTTTGATGTGTGTGTGGTGATTCATGTGTAAGGAAATATTATAATGCTGAATGGATATCATTTAATTATAAATAAACCTGCGTGTATATTACTAAACATTTCTTTCGAATGCAACTATTACAATTGCTGAAAATAACAAGAATTTTCCCTGTTGATGTAAATCCTTCAAGTACTTGATATTTTATAGTTTTAGTATGTATGTTATATATATATATTGTTGAAACACAACTATCTAACTAAATATTCACTACACTTTAGTTTACAAAATAACTTGCATTAGACAGATATATAAATTAATTTGTATAATTTTCTTGTATGACGTATGTAAAAAGGATGACTAAAGAAGTTCATGTCTATATTAATAAAAGGCAAATCTCTCACTCACTGAATGACTTACTCATCATTAATTCTCCAGGAGTTTGTCAGTTTGGGAAGTTGTTGGGTGCCCTTTTACGACGAAAACTGGCGACAATTTGTTTTTAAATTCACTACTTTATTTGCGCGTACATTCTTTAACACCAAAATACACTCAGAGAGTCCGTGAGTAAATGATAGCTGAGGATGATTTAACATAAAACCCTTCTTCAATCAACTAATCTTTGGAGTTCTTAAGTTGTTATATGAAGAGATCTTGAGAGAGAGTCGATGTTAAAGAGAAAGGGTATTAGAGAGCGGAGGGAGAGAGAAAGAAACAGATAGATGGGGCTAGTGTAACACAGAAATAGAGACCCAGAGAGAGACAGAGTTAAGGAGATAAAAGCAATCAATATTGAGAGGGGGTGGGGTAAGAGAGAAAAACAAATAGAGAATGCAAGAGGGATAATGAGAGACCGAAAGAATAAGTAGAAGGGTGACCACTACGTGGTTCGACAGACGAGTAGGGTTGTGGAGCAGACCGCGACCTTAAACGGACAAACCCTTGACTTGGACAGTCGAAGACCCTTGTTAGGTGCTAGTCATATAGGATTACGTCGCTGTACGGATTTTAGGGAAAGCATTTAGATGCTCTGCCGATGATGAAAGCAAAGTACCAGATAAGGGTTCAGGTTATCCGAAGTGACAGTTTCGTCCCCATCAATTAACTAGAAACGCTGTTGAGCGGTGCTGGTTTAGGGCCAGGAGCGCCAGCACGGGATAGCAAAAGGTACCGCTAGGAAATGCTTTTGGTCGCCAGCACTGAGGAAACCTTCCGGTGGTGGTTAATCCCTAAGCAGTTTAGTGTTGATCCCACGCTTTGCAGTGATCTAAATCAAAGAGACTCGTAAGCTTTGCCGTGGTGGCGACAAAGTGATTCTATGTTGATAGCGAGTCACATTAGGAAATTGCTCACCTCCCTCAGGAGGCACATTTTAGTAGGACGCTTTTTCGACCAAGTCTCCTGGACGCACAGGCGGCCGCTTGTAGCAGCGACCTTTCCAGTGGGGGGGGGGGGGGCTTTTCAGTCTTTAAGTCCCTAAGGAGGCAGAGGGCTGAAGGGGTTTTCAGGGAAGCCCCATGAAGAGCGCAGGCTCGAGACTGTTGATTTTCTTCCATGTGTAGGATTTTCAGTGAGATACAGAGAAAAACTATAGAGAGTTAATTTCTAGAGAGAAAGATTGAAGAGAGATGGAGAGCTACAGAGAGATAGAGCAAAAAAGAAATAGCAAGTGAGAGAAAACTAGAGAGAGAAAGGGGAGAAAGAGTTATCAAGTTAGACTTTCATCAGCTAATTTTTGTTAGTATTTATTGATTATCAGAATAACCTATTCAAAGTTGATGAATAAGCATCTTATAAAACAATTGTTAATGTTAAAAAAATCACTACACACTTGTTATGGACACATAAGTGCATAGTTTTAGGACATAGACTATCTACTTACACGACATTCACAAAATACTTCATTATTTCATTATATTATGTGCTTACCAATGATGATTTGTCCCTAATGCTGGCTATAGTTTAGTCAAACTAATAAAATACTATTACGAATATTTTCAACTCATTGAGATGTAGATAAATATTCCAATTTGGTTTAAATAAAAATAACATATTAAGCCAATTTCCAATGGACCAGACAACAATAAAGTACTTAAATTTTAAAGCACACTTCTTTTTTCTGTATTCATGACTGGCCATCAAAATTCTGATTACTCTTTCTTCATTTTTCTGTTTCCCAGACTGATTTTTTCAAGCTTTTTAATTTTGAATGTGTCCCATTGTTGTTACTTCCTGTTCGTAATGATGAGGAACTTTATATCAATGTTCCACTGTCTCCCACTTAAGAACCATAATATGATTCTTTCAACTTATCAATGCCAATTAGTTGCATAAGACTTAAAACGAGTGTTTGGAAATATTGACACTGGAAGATACTTTAGATTTGATGATCAAAGCATGTGTTTGTTTGATTGCGGTGGATGGAGATGTCAGTTAAAATTGAAGTTTGGAAATCCACTATGCGTTCCAAGGCCTCAAAAAATTGTTACGCTAATATAAGTAATGACTAGTTTATCAAATCGATAAGCTTGGAAAGAATATAGAGCCAATGCCTTATAGACAATGATCTTTTCATATCAAATAGGAATGAGGAGACAGGTGAAAAAGTGTCAGAGCCAGAGTGAGCAAACTATGGTCAGCGGAATTCTGGCGACCTGCTAATGAGGGCCTGCAGAAATATAGAAAACAATATCATTAAATGCATGGTGAAGTGTAATGTTTGTATTTAAAATAAGGTGGATTATGTTTGTTTAGGTGTCATCTCTGAATGTTTCATTGTTTCATTATTTACCAGAGTCGCTATAGCCCTGACAAATTCCCATTCCCCTTCTTTTCTTAGAGGCAGGGATTGAGGGGAGATGCAAAATATGTGGCTGCGTTTATAAATAATAATGACAACTTTTTAAATTTGATCCTAGTTTCTTTCTTTATATATGAGAATGTTTTTGTTTTTTTTTTAATTAAAAAAAAAAAATCTCAGTAAATTAAATAAAAGAGTTTTGTTATTGCATAACTCTTCTTAAACATTTAAGTGCCATTGAGGAAAATGGTTTCTTTTTCTGAAGCCAGAAGTCTAACTGTTATAAGAATATTTGATGTTTTCCCCATGACTTTACAATCAAGACCATGATTTCCGAGGAAAAAAATATATTATCCCCTGTGTACCTCTATTAAGATCATTTAAGTTCATTAACGCAATCAGAATAGAAGGATTAAATATATTGAAATATTAATATTTCAGAATATAAAGACAGTCATAGTATACCTTATGAAAAATAATTCTGAGACTGCATATTTCTACACTTAAAAGAAAACTAATAATACTTAAACCTTTTGTAAAAATAATTATCTTTAAATACTATTTTTTAACGACATTCACAAAACTTAAGTTTTTCTTATTTAAAAAAAAATTACAGGGTGCATTTTTCTATTACTTTATACTGCTTGAAATATATAATGAACGAATTAAAATGTGACATCAACCAGAATTAACGTATTCTTGTAAAAAAAAAATAAAAAAAAAAAAAAAATTTGAGTTCATCATTTAAAGAGGTATCTTTAAGTATCTTGTAGACGCTTTACTTTGTACTTCCTGTCAAAGCCGTACCTTAGTGTGAAATTAAAATGTTTCGTTTCTGTCTTTAATAGAAGACGTCCGTTCTAATGTCTTCTTCTACTAGTCAATCATCAACTTTTACTCCTAAGTATTTTATATACATTTCTTCAAACATTCTTTCTTGGTGTATACTTGATTATACGCTTGATTTCTTCTCCTTTTTTAAATGGTATCTGTCATCATGTTCGTCACGAAATGCTATTCTTAGGACGCAATAATCTTCTGGTTAGTAAAAACGTCTATAAAAGATCAGATGCGATATATCTGACAATTTGTTCTTATTCCATGAAGTTTTGTTATCAATTATGGGATAAGTATTAAAGCCATATTTTCTACAAGATCGCTCAATGTTACATATAACTATTGTGATTTTTGTCAATGCCCAATAATATACAAACGACAACGAGCTGTAGAAATAAAACTTGTAAACAAAATTTAATATACACGATTTTTATGACTCATATTATTGGTAAACATAAATAGAAATCGATGGCCCATGTTTCAATTCATTATGTAATCATCCTTCGTAGCGATGCATGGGTTGTAGATGAGTTCATGATATTATTATAGAAATGTCTTAGGGGCTCCTCCATTAATGACGTCACGCACATACGGAGAGGGGGATCCCCACATTTATGACAATAAGTGACAAGAAGAGGTGGGAGTTTAAAAAGTGAGATGTCACGTCGAAATACGCTACTTTATTCACAGTTGAAATTAAAAATTCTTTTTCTTACTGTTGGATTAATGAAGTTGTATATATATATATATATATANGGGGGGGGGGGTTTAAGATTTTTGACGAAATGTGAGGAGGGGATGTGCGGGGTTTAATCGGCTAAAATCGCTTGACGTCATTTATGGACTAAATTTAATGATACATTACAATTGTAGGCTGGGAGTAATATACATTCTTTATGACACATTTTAATTATGATTATCAATAAGCTTGGTAGAAAAAGTAAGTATCAAGAGTCAAGGACTTAAAAATCAGGTCGTTACTAAATCTTTAAAAACTACTAAAAAGTTTGGTTTAATAAAAATAATTAATTTAAAAAATAATACATTTAAAAAAATGCATTAAATTATGACTTTCTAGTCTGCCGGTGGCATGAAATAAAGTCTCCTTCAAAATAAATTATACCCCAGAGAGTTTATTTTAAGACAAAGTCGCCCCGAAGAAATATATTATACAAGGATTACTGAAAATTTTCCGAACCAGATTTTATCACTCGTTGTGCTTCATTGCGACTCTCAACAATGTGTAAATAGTTCTTAAGGATCTCTGTGTTACTAGGGTTTGGCCATCTTATGATAATGAGTTATTCTAGTTAAATTATACCGCAAAGGGAGGCATGAGGGTGTAAGGTATATGTGTATGTAAATATGTACTATGTACGGACATATGCATGTATGTAATTATGTATATTGATATGTATGTGTGTATGTATATATGTACCACCTACATGCGTATGTAAGTATGTATGTATGCATGTATGTAAGTATAATATCAATTGTAGATTAATTCCAAAGATTTATTTTGCAACACCGGCTTTGTGTCTCTTGATTCATAAACAATAAATATAGACGCTTTAACTTTACAACACGTCTTATAGCTAAACAAAATAAATACTTATTTACTTGAAAAATGTTAACATATTTAAAAAGTATCATCTGCTTTTTGATAACCTAAAGAGAAAAGTAGTTGTTGGATACTAATCAAGAAGAAAACAAAGACAATTTTTATTTACAATTTTTATATTATTTTTCCCTTGGATAATCTTAAAGCACGCATTCTTTTCACGAAAAAAATATTTAAGCCAAGGCAACCATTGGAGAATCGGTATCTTATGTAATGGACTGTATCCAATAAATATGTCATTCTTCTAACTATATATCTTTGCGATCAACTCAATTGATTTTTCGTAAATAGTGTATTTTAAGTTCAAACGATTCTATTGTATTGAATATAATATACTTCCCCTATTAAATATAAAGAAAAGTAACTACATGTAAATGAATACATTAAAAAATAAACCGGGAAGTTTATAATAAAATATGCTTGACGGCTATGAAGATAATCACTACTTGAAAATGTGCAAATATGAAGTGTGTTACTCTTAAACGATTATTTAGGTGTAGAAGCGTCACTAGGTTGGATCTCAGCATGTGTAGTCCCAATCGTGATATACCACATGGATCTAATCTTAGACTGACAATAACAAATAATTAAAACATACTTAATTTTACACTTTGATGTCATTAAATATAACATTTTCGACCGTTTCTGACCACAATTTCTACCTAATAGTGACGCCTCTGAGCCTGCCAGCTCATTTGATTTCGAAGGATGAATTCATTGAGTTATCGTAACTACATCTATATGATGTGGAGGCCCTAATGGCAAATGGTCGGCGCTCAGAGAGACGGCGAGTCCTTTCAAGCTGGACGGTGTGGTGAATGCAGAGGGTCAGTAGACCAGATGTGACGTTCTGGCTCGAAATGTTATCTCGTGGAAATCAAATGGTTTGGCGAGACACGGGAGTGGCCGGGGTCCTTTGATCTAGCCAAACTGACTAGACATTGTCATGTAATTGGCCGACGTGTGAACTCGGGCTATAACAAGGTAAATGGACTTACGGACCAGCTGGCTTGGGGATAGGGGTCTCACCAGAGATTGGTTGCGTCAAACCAGAACACCTTATTGTATGAGGAGTTGTACAATGATTGACAGTTGACTTTGAAAAATGGAAAAATTGGGGGCGAAGACTGACGGGTATTACAGGGGACGCACATATGATAACTTTGGGACAGACAGACACACACGGACAGACGGATGTAGGAATAGGGACTGAGATACGGACACAGACTGAGAGAAGGACAAAAGTTACCTAGAGTAAAGATAGTGAAAGAGTACGGAATTAAACATAATTTATTTTAAACAAGTCTTTGAGTTGGTGTTGGAACAAGAAGTAACCAAGAGTTTTAGCAGTGTGAACATTTTTCTTCCTGACAGTTTATCTATTCTTCTGTAAATTTCTCTTGAATTTTTTATTGTAATTTCGATCAACCTCTTTGCATTATGAAGCCAACCACTCTTCCTTTGATTGGTTACATTTGCTTCTTATGTCTAGATTAGAGCATTGTATTTATCTTTAGCATACTTTGTCTTTTTTCTTTGGTCCATAACTTATTAAGATTTTTTCGGTCATCCATTTATTTTTTATTCAGTTCTTTTAATTTCAGGTATGACCTCTTTTGATATTTTGTGGATGTAGTCTCATAACATTTCCAATTGATTGTCGATGCTTTCTAATCTCTCAATTGCAAATGTTTTGCAATATACCTGTTCAAGATATTAGTGTTGTATCTTTCTCTTAAACCATTATCCCATTGGGCATTGGGCATTGTTTCTGTCCAATGTTACCCAAAAAAAATGGCGCTTGAAAGAAGTAGTTTATCTCTTTAGCCCTACTCACACAAGAAAATGGCAGCGCTTAAGCCTGATTTAAAAAAGAGTTAAATGTGTCAAAATAGTTTGTATTGGTCATTATAAGTAAGCGTAAAAGCAAGAAAAATTAGAGTTAGGATTAAGTCTAGACAAAAAAAAAATAGAATAACACTAAAAAATAAAGTAGAAAAAGTTGTTATGACAGTCAGTATGACTACAGTCACAGATGGCACTTTTGAAGACCACTAGAATGCTGAGTTAGCAGAGCAAAGAAAGGGTGAGCAATGGTAGAATCAATGATTTAAGGGGAAGAATATCGCAAAAAGTGCTAAATGAATTGAGACTGAGCGAAGTTTGACACCTTCATATTGAAGTACCCCGTGTTGTGTTTTAAAACAAATTTTATCTATTAAAATTGAAAAAAACATTTCTGTTAACTTTTTCAATTGATTCATATTAATTTAATAATGTATAAAGTTTTTATTTCATCTTTTTTTAAAAAAAAAATTTAAATTTTTATTTATTTATTTTAAAAAAAGAGTTTTTTAATTTATAACATATCATAGTTAAGTTTAAATTTTCTAACATTTTTGTGTTAACGCTAAAGTTAATCAAATGATTGTTGCAGATCTGATTCAAATATTTCAGAGGGAATAAATGGCTATGTGAAATTAAAAAAAAAATAAAATTGCTATTTTTAAGTTTAAAGCTAAGCTGTTTTATTTTTTGTAAACTAAATTTAAAATAAAAGATTTAACAACTTTGTTCATTAGATTAATTTTTAATATATATATAGATATTAAATATTGATCGGTAGAATTTATAGTAATTGAATTATTAAATTTAAAAAAAAGTATTTATGTCTAGGTATCATGTTAACTTTTGAGATAGAGTTTCGTGGTTAGGCCTGTCGACTGCTTTTCGGGACCAGTGTACCCGTTGGCGAGCAATTACCCAGTAAGTAAAATTGCGCTTGGGTATACGTGATGTACTGAAGAAGGCATTAGCCGAAACGTCTATTATTATTAGTATTAGTTCATAAATAAAGCTTAATTTTATTGTCTTCTTACACAAATAGTTTGTGTAATTTGATTTTTTTAAATTAAAAAGCTTTATGCAGTCTCATTCTGTAGGGTACCTGTGAAAACGTTGCTGTAATATCTTTACCACCACTGTTTGAACTGTAACACTTCTGAGTTTGAATTTGTGCTTACGAATAATTTATCAAACTAAAACATTTGGTCTCTAATATAGATCTATAGTCTACTATGAAATACGTCTTATCATGAAAACACTTAAAAAGAAATGTTTTAAACGGAAATAAAACACTGTCCCTACAAACTTAAAAGTATTTTGATACACTTTTATTTCTCAGGAACACGAAACAAAATTCATTTAAAACAAAACAGTTTTAGCTCTTTTAATTGTTCCAGTAAGGAAAATATAACACCACGCCGTTAATTACTATTAACTAGAAATGGCTAGAAAAGTCATTGGCTTTGAATACGCCCCTCATCTTTGTTACCGACTGAGCGAGTTATTGTAGTTTATTAGTTTATCTAATTCTCCATCCCCCCATCAACTCACACGTGCCTCCACTCCTATACTTACCAAACTTTAAAAAAAAATAGTATTATCGTTGAATGATTTTCAAGATTATAAGAAAAATAAATGCTGCGGGTGGGTCAGTCCACTCAGCATGGTATAAAATAGGAGAAAAGAGCGATAACTAGGAATGGCTAGAAATGATCTTGGCTTTTACTGAAATACGCCGCTGATCTTTCTTACCGATTGATATGCGCCACTTTCTTTGATCTATCCCCCTCCCCCACTAAAATATGTCTTTAATCCTATACCCACAATACTTTTAAAAAAATAAACACATGCTATATTCGTTTTTTCTTTTTTTTTCTTTGTTACTTTTTTTGCTTTTTTTTTCCCTTTTTTTTGTTTTAATTGTATTTATTTTTATTTTTAAAAAGAAATATTTCAATCATAGAACAATCTTCACTATATTACAAAAGTAAATGCTGTTGGATGGGTCCACTAAGAAAGGTCAATTCCTGAAAAGTTTAGTTAATTAAAACAGTTGTCATCCTCAGCTATGAACAAGAAATAACACGCCATACGATTAGCGCAACCCCCCCCCCTCTTAAAATTACCTTAGCACCCCTCTGTTCATTGTTTTTACAACACTGCACTACAGTAGTATTTCAATATCATTATTTTCATTTCGCAGACTCATACATCAAAATTTCCAATTTTACAATAAGCAATGAAGTAAAAGTCTAATAGTAGTAATATCGGCATAATAAAGAAAGTTTTGAGTCATTTCGAACGGGTAACCCAGGTACCCGTTCAAATTTTGGTCGGTAACCCGGGCAGCATTATCCAACAATATTGACATCCCTAGTCGTGGTGCGTATTATGTTCAACAACATTTCCTGTAACGCAATAAGTTGCGCTTTATATTAACCATACTTTAAATATATATATATATATTTACGATCGTTGCGTGTTATTTTAAACATGAGCGGATTTATAGTCAGAATATGGTTGTTTTTTTATATTTTTAAAATAAATTATATAATTTATATTAACAAGAGGTGTCTGAGCGCTTGCTTACTTGGTTGCCAAAAAAATTGGATTGATTTTAACCCACTTTCTCGTAAGCTAGTGAGCTTCAAATTTGCAGGTAGGCCCATGCCGAAAATAAAAATAATGTGTCAAAATTTCAGATTCATCGAATGTACAGGACTATAATTTTTGAGTTTTTAAGTTTCTTTTTTGTTTGTTTTTGTTCTAGATATATCTTGTATTTTTGAATTGTTTTGCCATGGCATTATAATGAACATCCCTATACTTATGACTCGTATTTAAAGTATTTACATTATTATTATTTACAGATAAACATCAATGTAAATAACAACGATAATATAAATTTTGATTGTCATATTTTTGGAAAACTAAAGCCTTCAATAAATATTTAAATGACAAATCCTGGTTCTTAGAAAAAAATGAAAGAAAATTTATGCCGTAATGTTTTTCAAATACATTTTTTTCAACAATAATGCGTCTTATTGAATCTTCAAGTAACGTGGCTTTAATGAACAGACCTTGACCTAGAGAAATGAAAACTAGCCAATGTAAAAATTGGAGTATGTCATTTTTTTTCCTTTTGTACATAATATTGATTTGAACCAGTCATATTAATCAAGTTATTAACGAAAATAATAGTAAAGAAATAAAGCATAACTTTAGCCAAAACTATTTTCTTTCCAATGGCCATAAATTGGTAAAAATAAGTGATTTTGATAATTGTCCCCCCACATTAACCAGGTGGAAAAAATTCAGTTATGTTTAACACAACATGAGGCCCTTTTTTGGCCTGTTTTCTCAGTAATTAATTTTTTTATTTATACAAATCTCATTTGTAACATTTGCTGCCAGTAACTTTTTTATGATTAGTATGAAATTTTGGGAAGGTTGTTCAGTACACACCGGCATAGGGTTAGGAATATTTATTTTCTAAAAAAATTATAATTGTTTGAGGCTGCAAGTTTATTTTTTTTTAATCAGAGCTATGCGAATTGCGATATACACAATAATTAAAAATTGACTACTGGGTAAATAATTGTTTTTAGAGTAAACCTTCATATTTAAGAACGTGATGGCTTTTCATTAAAAACAACTGAAGAGGATTGAATCAATGAAGTCCATTCTTTCCGATCCAGGATACAAAAAAGATGTATCGTTTTTTCTGTCTAATAAATGTGTGTTTTAAAAGATACCCTAGGAGTGTATCTACATCACCAAGTTCAGGTTAGCAGTTGTTCTTAAAATATGCCCTGTTTGTGATCATCGCTCTCATAATCACGTGATGATGTCATTGTCATCAATCGGCAATATTATATCGTAGTACTACTGATGGCTTAAACGTAAACAAATATTAAATAAATAAAATTGATAATTATTTTTTCAAAGTCCTTTCATGTTGAATTTCTTACGTATAATGTTAAGTTCCTTACTTGGCTATTTAATGGGCATGTACAATGTACACTTCTTATATTTAAAGACTTATGTGTTAATCTTTTTAAAAGTCAAAAAAACTTATCCTTGTTTGATAAATACGAAATATTAAAGTTCACGAAATGTACAAGAATTATTTTATTACTCTGTCTTTAAAACCTCTTTTTTTTCCAAAAAAATAAATATAATCTAAAATAATGACGTCATTAAGGCAAGAAACACCGCTCGATTTTGAACTGCTATGTACTGTTTTACTATGTTCTTCAACGTCACAGAGACAGTTATTGAGTGATTTGGAATTTTAAATTGTTTGTATATGTATTTAACGAATAAAAATGACCGCGAGCTTCCACACTGATATAGGCCTTCTATTTGTATGTAAGATATCGATTGTACGGCATCACTAAGCGATTGTTCATTAAAGCTACCCACAGCATAACTAGTGTGTCATGATGTCGTCGATATAATGGGTAGCAACTTACATTTGGAATCGTCTGTTCATTGAACTCCTTCGGAAAATACTTTCAACAATGACCATACTTTCTGCAGGGTGCATTGTTGGGACATTCGCCGCATTGATAATGCATGTTGCACTTTAGCACACAATCTTGCATTTGTTTCCACATACATTCCCGTAGCATTTATGTCTTTATTAAGTAAGTCAAGTTTTATCTTAAACACATGCGCTACCAAGTAAAGTCTATTTGAGTTCTGATCTGTAGGTCTTAATTTGCAAGTGATCTCGGGCAAACTTGGATTCATCATAAATTTGTTGAAAAGATCTGGGGAATAGAGTTTAGCAAAAATACTCATTCATCATCATAATATTTCATTTGAGTAGTTTATGGAACATAGTTTCTCTGTCAAAGTACGGTCCCTTGACATTCGCTTCTGTTCTTCCCAGCTTGTCCCAGTTTTTTCAGCCTCATTAAACATGCCCTATCTCCATGTACGTGTCGGTCTTCCTCGCTGTCGTTTACCAAGTAGGTTCCAATCTAAGGCCTGCCTAAACCTGCAGTCATCTCCAATTTCTTTTTATGATTTGTTCTTCTATTGTTCTTTGACCACACCTATTCATTGTTTAGATCTTTTGACCTGATCGAAACCTCGTATTTTCAGAATATCCCTGAGGCATATCTTAACAATAGTCTAGTGTCTATTTTTTATTGTCTCGGTCGTTAGCATTTTTCGAGTCCATAAGTACGACAATTTTAACGTTGGTGCTTAAGACCCTTACTTTTGTTTTGACCGAGATGTATTTATGGGATCTCAAGAACTGTTTCATATTGACAAAAGCTTGTCGCCCCAAATTAATTATTCTTTTCATGTCCTCATCTGCTCCCCCTGATACACTGACCACACAACCAATGTATACAAAGTTGTGTAGTTGCTACAAGCTAAGTTTTGCTAAGTATATGACTCAATCTTGTTGGAAGTTTATCTTCAAAATGTTTTGATTAAGACGAATGTAGTAAGCTTTCCGGCATTCATTATAGGATTGAATTTGTTTCAGATGGCTGTAGTGTGGCTTTAAACTAAAGCATGCTGATTTTTTATGGATGCTTATTTACACTTGGGTAGGCTTTACACTATTAACTTGGCTGGCTTCCTGCTTCACCATAAGAAAATAATAATGTGTATGTCATCGTATCCACGTTTGAACTTAAATACTCAATTTCACGAACTGCTTGGATACATTTTAATGTCGCGTTTAAAAGGCAGCTCACCACCTTCCTTAACAAATACCGTAGCAATTTTGTTTGAGGGGGTTGATTTGTATCGACGTAGGTCTGATCCACGATTGCTTATGAAAATCATCTTCATTTTTGGTCCTTCATTAACTGCGCGAAATTCTTAAACCGATGTAGGTGCTTGCATGTAACGCTATCTATTTTGACGTTTCTTAGCTTTTTGTCGTTTTCTGGTGACAGAGTGTTCATCCAAAGCCATCATAAACTGTTTTTAAAAATTGCGTACTAATAAACTATCAACGATACTTTTCTCAAAAACTTTTCAAAGATTGATTACTGTTCATCCCAAATAGAAACGATAAAAATAAAACTACAAATGAGAAGGAAATGATTAATATATATTAGAACACTGCAAATTCGTACAGTAAATTCATCCGATGCTTCAAAATTAACTTAATCATCTAATCTAATGGACACAAAGTATATTTTATTCTCCCTGTACTGATGTGTTGGCAAAATGAATTTTATTTTATATAAATTAATTTTTATGTGCTTGTTGCCTAAAAACTTTCATATTCTATATGGCTCTTATTAATGAAGGGTTATTGTTAAATTTTTCTGTCCCCTTTTGATAACTTCTGTGGCCCGTGGCTGATGGTCAACGGTGCGACACTGGTCCGAGGACAACCACTTTGAGAAGCATTGTATTGTCTTAAAGTACATTAATTTAACATACATATGCATGTTTGTAATAAATATAAGTAACAAATAAACTAACTTAAAGTCATCTAATACATAATTTCCATCTTTTTATTATTTTTTTCGTTTTGTTTTAATTGGAGAAAATCTTTATTCTCCAGACTGTGGTGGATAGTATAATGATGTGGGATTCGTCTCATCGGTTTACTCCATCGTGATTTTTTGTCAAAGCCTAGTTGGCTTTATTTTATTTAACACAAAAGTCACCATCTCTTTTTTATATTCAGCCTTTCAAATTATATCTCCGATGTGGCTGTTTCTTTTCCTTTTCTCCCCTAATTTGTTTTACTGTTGTTTTATGGAAACTGTTTAATTATTGCAAGTTATCTGATATTTGTTTTATTAATAAGTTTACACGTTTAATGTACTTCATTGTACTTCGAAATTTTTTTTAGCTAAAAAATAAATGGTCGTGCCTCTTTTTTATTTCTCAAAAATAAAACCGTACATGTAAAATATTATAATTTGTCATCACCTCAACGATTGTGTCACCGGGGCGGCTCTCCTTAATCGCAACTATCTTGTGACGCCACTGCATGTTACTTCTACCTAATAAAAAAATAACTTCTAATTATAATTTATTAAATGGATGTGTAAGCCCGAACATTTAACAGTATTTTAACCTTTATGACGATGACACAAAAATCAAAGACTTAGATAGACTTAAGAGTAGGCTAACACAACTCCGATATCTAGCAAAGTACCAAGTTTTGATGAGCTGTATGTATAAGTTATTGGGGCAACGAAAATACAGTACCTATAGTAAACTAGCCTAAAAATAATGATTTGTTCATGATTGTCTAGATATAAATTTCAAGGGAAAGAAAATTATTTTTGAATTTTAAAAAAAAAAATATTTTCATTTTTAATTATTGTCTAGCATATATATATATATAATCCGAATTACGGACACTTCGACACCGGACGATTCGACGCCGGACGGTTCGACCCTGCCAGTTCGACGCCAGGACGTTTCGACGCCAGGTCGTTTCGACCCCGGTCGGTTCGACCCCGGACGGTTCTACCCCGGACGATTCGACCCCGGTCGATTCGACCCCGGACACTTCGACCCCAGGACGTTTCGACCCTAGGGTGTTTCGACCCCGGACGATTCGACCCCTTTCTCTTTAAGGCGTGAAATGTTTTGGTTTTTAAAAATTCATTTTTAATTCTTTTTTAATTAAAAATAAATAGTTGAAGTTTAATATTATCTCTTTAAAAATAAAAACAGTAGGAAATAGTTATGTTTAACGGTTTTTTAAAATGATAGTATGATTGAACAAATAATATAGTTTTATATTAATATGTCTTAAAAATTAAAAATAGAATGATATGTTATTTTTAATAATTAAAAATAGTACAATGTATAAAATAAAATAGTCTAATTTATATTAATAGCTCTTAAAAATTAAAAATAGAATGAGATATTTTTAA